>QOCX01005515.1:388-12726 GCA_005959815.1 Sarcophaga bullata | reverse complement strand
GCAAGCAAAAGTAGTTAAAAAAGAATTCAACGAAAGCGAAATTTTTATTTTAGAATTTGTTTTTTCCTTTTTTTGTTGTTATTCTCCTTCAACAATAAAAATCGTACAAAAAAAAAGAAAAAACCAAGAAAATAGACGAGATTCCCCCATATAATAATAATTTTTTATCAGCTTCTTTTTATTTTTCTTTCTTCACTTTTATATTTTCTACACACATGTTTATGTTATGTTTTTAGAAAGCAAGACGACAGACAGACAAAACAACAAAAACAAAAATGAGAATAAAATAGAGGCAGACAGACAAAAATAAAAAAATAACAATAAAAATCATTGAGTAATACAAACAGAGCATTTGTTATTGTAAACAAAGGGAAGACACCACAAAAAAATAAAATAAAAAAAAAAACGAAATAAAAAGTAAGAAAAAAAAATCGCGATGTTTTTAGAGGTTAATATGCTGCAAGTGTTTTAAAGGAAAACACCAAAAACAACACAACAACGAAAACAATACAATAAAAAAACAACAAACACACGCATATGCGAGAAAAACACCTGCTTAGAAAAACATGTGTTTCTTGGAAAATAATGTGACTTATGGATTTGAAAGGTAAACCAGTTTTTTTTTTAATCAAAGTCTACTTTTAGGCCCGCAAACAGGTCTATTTTCAAACGATATATAAGATGTGGCATAATAAAATCCTTTTTTACTAACATTTAAAAATATTTCACCGGTGTTTTCAAAATCAAAGCCTGCTTTTAGGCTGATGAAACAGTTAAGCCAGGAGAATTAATTAAATTCGCCTATTTTCAAACGAAAGCAATATTTTTATCACTACAATTTACTCAAAATGATGTCAAGAAAATGGTGTTTTGAAAATCAAAGCCTACTTTTAGGCTTATAAACACGGTTGAACCAAATAATTAATCAAAGTCTACTTGTAGGCTAGCAAAGGAGTGTCTTTTTTCATAGGATATATAAGACGTAGCATAACAAAATCCTTTTCTACTATAATTTAAAGATATTTTCCCGTGTTTTCAAAATCAAAGCCTACTTTTAGGCTTATAAAAAAGTTGAATACAATAAATAATCAAAGTCTACTTTTAGGCAAGCAAAGGAGTTTTTTTCATAGGATATATAAGATATAGCATAACAAAATTATTTTCTACTACGATTTCAGAATATTTTCCGGTGTTTTCGAAATCAAAGCCTACTTTTAGGCATATAAAACAGTTAAATCAAGAATTAATTAAATTCGCTTGTTTTAAAAACGAAAGCAGTGACAGGGACATTGGTTTAATATGATGTCAAGAAAATGGTGTTTTGAAAATCAAAGCCAACTTTTAGGCTTAAAAACAATTGAACCAAATGAATAATTAATTTCGCCTGTTTTATAAGCAATATATGTAAGTGGCGGAGTCAAGCGCAATGGATGGCCTTTTTAAAATCAAAACTATGATTCAAAACCAATTATATTGAAAATCAAAGTCTACTTTTAGGTATAAAAAACAATTGCAAATTATATTTTCCAGTTTTCAACAAAAATATAAGGCGCAGCAAAACGATATTCGTTAGCTTTTCCAACGGTAATAACGACAAGAGATAAAAATGAAAATAATGACACTCAGGTAAACAGGAAAGCGGTACAAATCATAGAAAAAAGTCTCTTTCTGACCTCCTCTGTTCTTCAGAATCATTGGTATTTTCCTGCAGGTTTTACTAAAAGTTTCAATTTCCATATTTAATGTCCGTCGCAATGTTGTGTTCTCGGCCGCCTGCATCTTCTGGTATTCTTCATTGAGATCCAATTCAGAACCTCTTTAGAAACTTTTTAAAAGAAATTGTTATGAAATTTTCCATTATGAGTGACTCAAAATGAAATCCCGTCCACAATTAGAATGTCTAAAGAAAGCAAAAACTTGGGATAGACCAGCTCTAACCATTGGGATAAAAATAGCGGTCCATTGCAGGTAGCGCCCTTGTGGAACCTTGTATTTTTTGAAGCATGAGGTGTACACACTCAAACAATCCGATTTCAAATAAGCGGGAAAGTGAAAAAAATCAGAAAGTGCAAAAAATAAAAAACTTTATTGCTCCTCCAAATAATACATCAGAAAGCCCGCTAATATAACCGAAATGGATAAAATCAGCGCCAAGCCAGTAGAACAATCGCATACATTTTTAAGGAAGATTTTGTTTCTATACAACTAAGATTGCAATACTATCATTCCAGAACTTGCTAAAATGAAATCATTACACGACGAAGAAAATGATGTGACGGCGTCCTATGTGCCTTAAAGGAATGCTAAAGTAAGAATAAAGTATTCGATATATTTAGAACATAACATCAGTGAAAGAGACTATAGGAATGTCAACCAGCCGCATCATTTATTTTCAAAGATTAGGATTCAGCGAGAAGTGTTTTTTCTAGGCAACCTCTACATAAAACCAATTCATCCTAGCTATCTAGAAAAAAGACTTGATAAATGAAACTGGATTTGGGGAAGAAACAAAGCAAAAAATAAGCAAATAAGCAGATGTTTGAGGGGACCTGCCACCAAGTGATTGAAATAAAGGAAAGGTTAGATTAGGTTACAGGACGTGTCAAGAGACAAGTACAGTACACGGAGGTCAAGTGGACCCATTGAAACGTCTTTAAGATGAGGGGATTAAAGGGAGGAGGAAGTAGGGAAGGGATAATAGGATTTCTCCGCTTAGACAGACAAACAAAGGAAAACTAAACCAAGTAAGCAGATGTAGTAGACCGCACAGCAAGTGATTACCATGTATTACATGACATAACTTTCAAAAAATTAACGAATAAGAAGTAATTTCATCCTTAATAAAGAAATCCCGCATTTAACCCCGCATTTAAACCCTGCTAATATTTTTTCCCATTTTGAAAATCAAACTTTTTCGAAAAATTCTTCAATTTTATTGCCTACATTTAGGCTTGTATTGTTAATAAATCATGTAAAACTAAATTTTCCGTTATAATAAAATCATTTGTTTAATAAATACTAAAAATAAAAATAAAAAATGTCAAGTTAATTCATAAAATTTCTTAGAACTCATTATTTGCAAGAGTAATTCCATATTTAAAGTAATTAAATATAAATATGCAGCATACTTTTAGGTTAGTCAGACGTGGAATTACTAATTGGCGTGTTTATTGGTAAACATTTCATGGGAAAGAAGAAAGTCCATGGAAAACTCACTTGAAAAGCTTGAAATATGAAAAAAGAGAAACAAATGTGAGACTAAATTGTCCAATTCTTCGGCTGGATCAAGCAGAATAAAAGCCGTTAATTTAAAATTACCAACGAAATTCAGTAGAACATAGAATTGGTTTATCATGCACGGTATCTAAAACTTTTTAGACGTAGTTGAATAGAAAATAGTTCTGTGGAGCCATGTGGAAAGAAGTATAAAATATCGTTACGATATTTAAAAAAAAGTAACGTAAATTCGCAAACAGACGTATACAATCAGCTTCGGAATTTGTTCAAAAAAGATTTGTTCTCAGTCATACGGGACCAAGCTGTTGTCACTGTTAAAGTCATCAGAAGGCTTCGATTATTTTCGTTCCTGGAATGTTTAGATTCGTAGACTACATTACGCCGCCATTTTCATTATTATCCACACTCATAGCCTACTCTTAGCAGTTGAAAACCGTAACTGATTTTGTCCAATGAGTCCAAAACAAGTTTTTAAAATAAAAACTGAAGTTTTACGCTTGATAATGGCGATTTTGTTGAAGCTATTCCTGTTAAATTAGTTGTCAACATGACAATCTGTTTTCCGTTTGTCAAATCAGCAATGATGATCACAGGGAGAATAACGTGTGTTCGCCGAATGGATCACCAACGACTTGTGATTTCAATAGGACGGCGCTGCGTGTCACACAGCTTCTGTCACATTGAACATTTTGGAAGAGCGATTTGAAAGCGATTTGGTTAGATTATCTCACTCCCGAGGTGATGTGATTTGGCCACCGAGTTTGTGCAATTCGACCAGGTTAAGCTTTCTGTAGACGGTTTGCTTGATTCGATGTTGGATGTAAATCAGAAACAAACCACACTGGATCTCAAAGAAAACATAATCTTTCGCACACAGAACTTGTAAAGGAAAGCAACTCATGGCCGACGGTATTTTCCGTGTAAATCCATTAATAAAGTTTCTTGAAACGAAGATAACCGGAGCGAGATTGTATTTGTTCTGCTCTTCCTACTATTCACAAAAGATACTGGGTCGGGCAATGACGTTTGACGTCATTGATCGCGTTAGTAGCAGTCTTCCTGCATTTGCAACAGAGTTGATTTCTCACATTGTAACACAACCCACTCTTACGAAAGATAAACAATCAATACAAGCCGACAATTCGCAATCACTCTGTCACTGACTTCCACTGAGGACTTCTGATCATCGATCTAAGTGAGGGGATGACTAGGATTACTGTGATGTTAACATAAAGGCTTCACATGAGACTGTCACATACACTCACAGAAAAATTTGGTCTTAGTCCACACCACTACTGTAGTGGACGGGTAAACAGAAGTTGATCGAAAAACCGTGGTTTTCTAAGATATTTCACTCGCATTTCAACTGCTGTGGTGAAACTCAAGAAGCTGAGTATTGCATGACCGATTACTGGTTGGTTACTCCATTAGGACACCATCAGTGAGAAATATTTAAAGATGTAGACTATGCTGATGAGGTAGCGTACACTCTTCCTTGAATCTTACAATTAATATTCAACCCGGCTATCAAACATGCCCTAGAGGAACCCAATCCGCATCCGCAAATAAATCTTGTTGTTGCAGCAGTATTTTTATAATACAGAGCTCGATCAAAGATATCAGAAGGTAAGGAGGTCAAAAATTTCCGTCTCTTCAATACAAAAGCATGGCACTGAGACATGAGTTGGAAGACAAGTTCTATTGATTATACAACCGCTAATTTCGATCAAATAGCGATCAATATCGGCCCACATATTACCATCTGTAAATGAAAAAAGGATTCTATGGCAGTATAACGTTAAACTTATAGATGTTCAGTCCTTCTGCTCTGAGTAGAGAAATCACTAGAGGATGTGGCAAGCCGCATACAAAGAAATAGAAATTCAAAAGCGATTTTTAATCAACAAAAAAAGGACCGTCTTGAACGTCTCTTTACTGGCTATAAGATGCCAGTATTCTTGCATATTTCTTCAGACGGTTATGCCTTTAAATCTAAGCATTGTTTTGCACCACAGAGATACTTTAAGAGAAATTTAACAAAGTTTTTGATTTTTTTTTTTTTTTTAACAAACTCTGAGCTCGTCTAAGTTAAATTGTTAGCTGCATTAAGCATAGCTAACCTCAAGTCCTATCTAAGGCCTTGGAGTGTACACAGCACAGTTTTTCAGTTAATAAGATACAAGAGCACTCAGCATTTGTTGTATTGCTATGAGCGATTGTAAGAGTTCATTCAGAATTAACAGCTAAAAGCGATAATGCCAAGGAATCAGCTGTTATCGTCTGATTGAAGACGCAATAGCACTTGATCCAGAAACGTGTATGTATAATGCTTATTTCAGTTTGTAATAGAATTCTTAAGTTTTCCTATGCAACAATGTTTTGTACTTCACTTTTTCTTTAACTATCGATTAATTGTGTAATCGATAACTTCCTAGAGAAGAAATACTTCTTCCAAATGTCCATGCAGTTATTAAAACATGTTCACTTCTTATTTAAATTGAAGAGAAAGCGCATCTCTGTCATTGAGGTGAACCCGTGAAAAATATCATTTGAAACTGGGCCGTAGAGACATCTCCGGCAATGAAACTATTCTTACAGATCATTCCATAATGTGCAGTCATGCAGAGAGACTTTCCTTCCTTGCTAATGACTACTGCAGGGATTAGTAGATCGGCCGAGAGTACAGACTATTTCAGTTTATCCTATTTCGATAATTTAAATGCTGATTTGCAGTTCAATTTAAAGGAATTGTGTTACACCGCAACGCCCTTGTACCGAATGCCAACAGTGATCAGTCTTAATATGCCACTTGGCTCTAAGCTATGACTTCAGGTGGTACCACCGTGTTTTCATGTGTGAGTTGATATTCGGTAGCATATTCTGGAAGTTCATCGTAACCAGGAATCGTCATAGCATCCATTAATATGTGAAAAGCTGAAGATATTTTCGGAACTTTTGGCATTTCATTTTTTTTTTTACGAAATTAGCTTCAAAGCAGTTAGATTTGCTAAAAAAAAAATGAAGGAAATGATCTGGAAGCTGAATACTCTCTTAAATTAGAGACTAGAACGTAGCTTTGGACAAATGCGGGTCTTTTTGGTCGCAGAATGTAATGTTCCGAGCCTTTGGAGAATTTTGCGATTACCTTCCAAACGGAAATTTATGCCATCGAAAGATGTGACAGTCAAGCTGCCGTTCGTGCAATCGACTTTTATGAGATTAAATTGTATGGGACTGTCTAGAGATGCTGAAGCGGTTAGGCAGAGAATATAAATTTACCCTCCGCTGGATCCCAAGTCATGTGGGAATTCTAGGCAATGAGCAAGCAAAGGAGCTTGTGAGGAGAGAGATCTTCCATGCTGATTAAGCAAAGGTCCTTCTCTAAAGTGGAAAACGTAGGTTTGGAAAGAGTGGAGTTGTGTGTGTTGCATGAGACTATTCAGGAATAACATGGCGTTGGCAACCGGTCTTTTGAAAGGACACTTCAGAATCAGAGTACACTTATTTAAAATGAGAAAACGAAAATGAATCATTTGAACACAATTTTATTCAAGTGATGGTTACATCACCGGCATAAATGGCACGTGAACTATGCCGTTAAAACGTTAAAGTTTGCTCTACTTAGGGAAACCAGCAGGCTGCTAGTAAAGGGTGAATCCTGTTTGCCTTTGAAGAAGGGGCTTTAAAAGAAAAAAAAAAACAAATTTTTTAATTTTTTTTTAAGGTTCTCTAAACGTTTTCCCAATTAGAATTTCTATAAAATTTCCTTTAATTTCTCTCAACATATGTTACATATGAATTTCAACAATGTTATGCGAGAGAACAAGAGAGACAGAGACAGAGTGTAGTAAAGTCAAGAAATTCAAGCATTTTATATGAAAAAAAAAACATTGGCTTCCATAACTGAACTGATAAGAATAAACAACAACAGCAACAACAGCACCAACAACAACTTTAATAATAAGAAAATATAACTGCTTTTGCTTATACTTATACGGGTGGTGATTCAATATTTTTCTTTTTTTGCTTTTCTTTTTAATTTTTAATATTAAAACTTTTATTTCTTTTGCATTTTTCTTTTACTTTTCTTTTATTATTATTTATTATTAGGATTACTTATTAGTATTATTATATTACAACAAGAAATATTAAAAAAAAGAAAACAAATGGAAAAATTATTATGTTTTATTTTTTAAGGTTAAGTAGAGAGACACAAAAAATTTGTAATTTTTTGTATATGAATGAGGGAAAAAAACAACAAATAAATACACGCACACACATACATACACTCAAACAAAATCATACAAACACACATACATACACACACACACACAAACAAACGTACACTTCACTTGGTTTATGTTGGTTGATTGATAGAGCAACGACGTTCGTTCTCGCGTTTGTTTTTTGGGTTCTTTGTTTTTCTTTTTTTTTCTAAGGCGAATTACGGCGATTTCGATCGACAGTTGGAAATTGTTAAATATCACCAACAACAACAACTACGACGACGACGACAACAACAACGACAACACGACAACGAAAGGTTGACAAATTGGACGTTTTCGATTTCGATTTCGACAAGAAATATAAAAATTAAAATTAGACGCGTTTTTTCGTTGTTTTTAAAAGGTTTTCTTTTGTTTTTTGTTGTTTTTATTTATTGTTTCAATAAAAACAAAGGCGACGGATATTATGCTCGTTTTTAAACGTTTTAAAAAAGGATTTTTTTCGTACACTTTTTTTTTGTTTTTGTTTGTAGACCAGCAGCGTGCGTGTAAAAATATATCAATGCCGCGTATGCATATGTTAACGGCGATTTTTTCTTTTTTTGTTTACGTTTTTCTCTCAATCACAAAAATTATTGCAAACGCTTCCAACAAGCAGCCAAAACAGCGCGAGCGAACGCGAAAGAGCGAGTGAGAGACATGAGAGAGAGAGAGAAAGCAAGTGCATGCATATAAAACGAACGAGCGAACCGAGAAAAGGAATTGTATTAATTTTTATTATTCTTATTTTATTATTTCTTTTATTTTATTATTATTATTGTTTATACGCAGAGACACGGCCGTAACGACAAACGACTAACGATGAACGATGATGATGAACAGATTACAAAATAAAAGATGATGCAAAAAGACGACCAGCCAGGCAATGACTACAATGACGACGACGATTAGCAGCAGGCAACAACAACAACAGCAACAAAATGAGGGAAAAACGGAAAAAAATATACACAGAAATAATAAAAAAAAAAATATATAAAAAGAAAGAAAGAAAAAAAATTATATATACAGCTACAACAACAACAAATATAGCTACAACAGCAACAACAACAACAACAACAATATCAACATAAAGCAGAAGCAGCAGTCAGTCAGTGAGCAAGTAGTAGTAGTAGTAGTAGAGTAGTAGTTGTAGTAGGTAAAGCAAGCAAGCGAAACAACCAAACGAAACGAAACCAAACCAAACCATCATCATCATCAGCCATCCAACAAGCCGAGCGCCATACAAACAAGCCAGCCAGCCAGCCAGCCAAGGCAATGGCAAAGCCAGCCATTCATCCAGCCAGCCAGCCAAGCAGCCAAACAAACAGCCAGCAGTTAGAGTCAAGGAGCAGTCAAAAGCAATATCTCTCCAAACACACACACATCCACATACTCATACTCATACATACATAAAGCAACCATACCATATCCAATCATATTAAAAAAAAATATATAAACTCACGTATATTTTAACGTATACATGTACGTGTACATGCATATGTATATGTTGCGTGCACATACAAGTGAAAATACGAAAAAAAAATTGAAAGAAAGGCAAGAAAAAAATTTTTTTGAGGAGCGGCGTTAAGAAACGTAAGAGAGCGAGCGAAAAAAAAAAGAATCGAAAAAAATCTGAAAAAATTTTACACAACAACAACACACATACACACACAAGCTCACTTAAAGCTATATGACTGTGTGCGGTGTATGTATGTGTGTGGGAAAGAAAAAAAATCGAAGCGAAAAAAAATGTTTCAAGAGAGAACACACACACACAAACATATATACACGCCAAGCAACAACAAACACGTACATTGGATTGGAAGATGAAGAAGAAAAATAAAAATTGTAAAGGCAAAACAAAAAAAAAAAAAACAAAAAAAAAAAGAATTCAAAGGAAAAAATTGCATGGAAAAAATCCGATGGATTTTTTTCTGCTTATTTCTGTGTATTTTTTTTCTTTTTTTTTCGCTCAACTACAGCTACAACAACCACAAAGGAGAGAAGCCACCGTCAACGAAAAAAAAAATAAAAATAAAAACATAAAGCAGCAGCAAAGAAGTAGCAAACGAAGGAAAAGAAGAAGAAGAAGAAGGAAGAAGCGAAAAAAAATCAAAGTAAAAGTCGTTAAGCAGAGTAGGAAGAAGAAGAAAACGAAAAAAAATCATGTTGGGGGCATACAGTGGGATAAAAGTATGAAAAATATAAAAACAATTTCAAAAATTGAGTGAGTGTTAATGGAATGGTTGAGAAAAAATTTTTGAATAAAATCAACTGAGTAAACTGAGTAAAAGAAAATATTCGATATTTATCGATAATTTTATCTTCGTACAGAGAAAGATGAAAATTTTTTTGTAATAATTTCCAATTATTATTACTAAAATTAAAATCAAAGAAATTGTACAAGGAAATTTCGATAATTACGTAAATTATGGGTTAAAATTTTGTAAAATTTTTTATGCAAAAAATTTCAATTTGTTTAATATTTTTTAATAATAATTTAGCCTAAAAAATCCAACTCAAAGTGGAATATAATTTAAAAAATGTAATTAATTGTGGTAAATTTAATTTTTATTTTATTATTTGATTTTTTTTATTTATTATTTTTTGTTTATTTTTTAATTTTATTTTATTATTATTATTATTATTATTTTCGATTATTAGTTTCCGATATTTTTAATTAATTTTTATTTATTATTTTTTATTATTATTTATTAATTATTTTTTTATTTTTTATTTATTATTGGATTTTTATTTATTATTTATTTTTATATATTATTATCTTTATTTATTATTGATTTTTATTATTATTGATTTTATTTGTTTATTTTTTATTACTATTTATTTTTATTACACTTTCGATATTTATTACTTATTTTTATTTATTTATTTTTATTTTCTTTCGATATTCTATTATTTATTTATTTTATTATTATTTTATTTTTATTTATTATTTATTTTATTTATTTTTTTATTTAGTATTTATAATACTTTATTATATTTTCGATTATTATTTATTATTTAATTTTTATTTTTATATATTATTTATTTCTATTTACTACTAAATTTTTTACTATATTTTCTATTATTATTCTTTAGTTTTTGATTATATTTTCGACTAATATTTTTTATATTTATTTTTACTTATTATTTTTTTTATTATTTTTTTTATTATATTTTTATTATATTTTTTATTATATTTTTTATTATTTTTTTATTATTTAATTTTATATTTTTATTTGGTATTTATTTATTTATATTTATTTATTTTTATTTATTTATTTTTATTTATATATTTTTTAATTATGTTTCCGATTATCATTTAGTATTTATTTTTTATTATATTTTCGATACAACTATTTTCGATAAATATTTTTATTATTTAATTTTTATTTATTTTTACTTATAATTTACTTTCATTTAGTATTTATTTTGTTATTATATTTCCGATTATTCATTTTTGTTAATTTTTTATTTATTAGTTTCTATCCTTATTTAATTTTTATTTTCTATTTTTTATGGAAAAATTTTAATAGATTTTTCTATAAAAAAAAATAGAAAACAAACCAATAAATTCTTTTATAAAAACAATTCCGATAATTGCCTCCACCTTTCTTATTACAAAAAAATCAGTAAAGTTTTATAGAAATTCCTTTCGATATATTTTTGTAGAAAACCAAATTCGATAAATTTTTTACACAAAAACAAAAAATTTTCTAATATTATTATTAATATACATATTAAACAATGCCAATTTAATAAATGTGGTATGAATTTCGAATAAATTTTGTATACAAAAATAAAAAATCTTCTAATATTATTAATAATTAATTAATAATTAATATTAATATATATTAATATGGAATGAATTTCGATAATTTTTTTTTTAAGAAAAATTATCGATAAATTTTTTAAAATTAAAACTTATATAGAAACTATTTTCAGAACAAAATTTAACGATAAGTTTGTTTGTGGTAAAAATCTTGAAAAAATTTATATCGATTTTTATTATTAACCAGCCCTGCTGCTTGTCTTGCCGCCCATATAAAAATGGCCAAACGCCAGTCAGTGTATGAAAACCATGATTTTTTTCTTTCTTGATAAGACAACTTTGAAACTTAACGGACGAAGAGAGCGTAGAGAGAACAAATAAACCAAAAAAAAAATTACGAATTTTGGAACGTTGTGTCCATATGTAATGGCATGTTAAGGATAAGGTGGTCATCAACATGGTGGAGGCGAGCTGTCGGCACAGGGTGTTATTAAAAGAAGGAAAAAAATACTGTGAAAAAAAAATTGTTTCTTAAGCGAAAAAAAATTGTGTTTGTGAACAACAACAACAACAAGAACAGCAAGCATTAAAGTATATAAAAATCTGAGAACAAATGTTTAAGCAGAGAACATCCCTTAAAAACAACAACAACATCAACAACACAGTAGCAATGACAACAACAAATATACAACAAAACAATATAAAAATTATTCCAAAGAAAAAATCATCATGTGAAAATGGACTCAACACTACACTAAACTACACTACACTCATGCACAGCGAAGGAGAGAAATTGGGTATGATGGCGATGGTGATGATGATGGATGGACAAAACGAAGAAAAAAACGGGGCGAATAAACGTAAAAGAAAAAAAAAAAAAAAACAACAACAACAACAAGAAGAATAAAACAATGTTTTTAAAAAGCCACTATTGAGTCGCCCAACGCTGCTACTTCGCTGTTTGCA
Source organism: Sarcophaga bullata (assembly GCA_005959815.1). Lineage (NCBI taxonomy): Eukaryota > Metazoa > Arthropoda > Insecta > Diptera > Sarcophagidae > Sarcophaga > Sarcophaga bullata. Next base: position 486 of record QOCX01005515.1, on the reverse strand, counting down.
ATACGTTGTGAGCAGGATATTATTCGTTGGCTCTATAGCTGGCACAGGTTCTTCAATTCCAAACCAAACCAACACATACACACACAGACACACATTCG
>QOCX01005514.1:0-12727 GCA_005959815.1 Sarcophaga bullata | reverse complement strand
TAAGCTCACTTCCCATGATCCGTTAGTGGTGGGTTTAAACAACCTTAAGCTTCGAATGAAACCGCCTAGTTTCCTTAGTGGCTTATTCACCATCGTGCTCAGATCGGTCCTCCTAAAACCGCTGACATCTGTCTTGAAGTGCAGGGCACTCACAGAAAAGGTCTGTAGATGTTCCAGTAATGTCCATAAGGTCTTTCTCTTTGTAAATATTGTTACGTTTTTACCTTTAAAAAACGTTTAAAATATGAGCTCCTAGATTGCAAATAAAAAAATAAAAATAAATTTGTGTTTTCTTTTAATTAAATTCTTTATTATTCGAACAATTTTGTGTGCCACTGTTCATAACTGATGCTAACAACAACAAATGCTTTATTTGTTATATCTTTGCTTGTGATAAACAATAACAATTACTAGACAATTGTTCTGTAAATCTTTGTAACGGAGATCGTCAAACAATGATTGCTTTCTTCACACGCAACGCGTCTTCACACAAGACTGACTGAACTTTTACTTTGACTCCGCATGCTTTGCCTTGCCTTTTATATAGCGAAGGTAAACAGTCCAATGAATGTTCTCGTAGGCGATGGTTTGGTTCTTCACCTTCTCAAGAATTCTATGGTTGTAAACATCGTTTGTTTTTTTTGCAGTGTTGTTGTTGCTTGTTGTTTACTTGTTTATCCCTCTTTCGTGAATAGTGATGTTGTTGCTGTAACGTTGTTTATTTGTTAATCAAGTAAACAAGTCCGGTTGTTTTGTTTTTGTAGCTTGTGTTTAACATTTTAATGTTAAACGATGTTACACCATTTCCATTTTCGTTAGCAATATTATAATTCTTGGAGTGCTCAATACCATTAGTTGACATTTGAATATATTTTCTTCGTATTTCTTCTATCTAGAAAATCTATGTGAAACCAAAATAAGAAGCTTGTGCCTATATCCCGTTATTTTGGGCGAGATATAGCTTCTAGCCGCCTTGGAACCACGAGAGTATTTTTTATTATTGCTTCTATTAAAGTCCTTTGGATAGAATTCTTACTATTTACCCAACTCCACATGACGAAACTTCTCTCTGGCCTATCTATCTAATGAAATCCGATTTAACCACACAATCCATTAACAACCAATAACCCAGCAGATTGCCTGCCTTACGTTTGCCTTTCCTACCAATTGAGATTTCTTTGGCCCTGCATTGTAGGGACTTTCATGTGTCAGTAATCATTAACAGCTTGCAGATGATTGTCATCTATTAAGCTAGATAGTACAGAACCTTGAAGACTTTCCCTAATCGCCTGTGAACTTTGCATTAACATTCTGCCAATCTTGTTTGAGCGGCTATTTCCATGGACCGGAAGCTTGCATTACCCAAAGAGCAATTTTCTTAATGCTTAAAGCCTTTTCGATGACACAGAAAAAGTTTTTATAATTTGGTATACAATTTGTAAGTGAACTCCGAGAGGTTTCTTCCATACTCAGATAGTTTTTCAATAATTTCTCCATTCCACATAGTCAAAGTCTTTGCGCCTTCAAATGTCTCTAAAGAACGAAATTTGATAAAAGCAAAGTGCATTTGAATTTGTAATAAAAAGAAAAAAAAAACTTTATCGACCTTAACTTAACGGTTTTCTGCCTGCTTCTGTTAACAACTTTTGGCCTTTGCCTCCATGTCTGTAAAGTCTATTGTAGACACATTATATGTGTGTTAGATGAAGGGAATATTAAAATAAACTGAAATTGAATGAGATTTTGTCAAGTGGAATTTATAACTTCCATTACAATGTTATCAACACAAATAAATAAAATGGCAACAAATAAAAATTTTAATTGCTTAAATAAATCTCTGGAGTTCATTGAAAGAAGTAAAGGACCTTTCTTTTTTTTTATTTTTTGTTATCGTTTTATTTTTAAAATGCAATAAATAAACATTTTTTATAAAGGTGTTGAATGTAATAAAATCTTAAGCATATCTCCTCTCACTAAACATATACAATAGCAGAGACTTCTTCATACACAGTACAGTCCTTGGCATTTATTGTCAACAAAAAAAAAAAAAAACAAAAAAGGAAAGTTTAATAAAATTTAACATAATTTTCATATTAAAATATAGGACTGCATACATACATACATAGAAATTCACTATTAAACAACCATACATACATAATAATAATTTTATGGAAATGAAAAAAAATCAAAAAGGGTTCAAAAATAGCCGAAAGTGCTTAATATTGTGAGGAGGTATGCCATTAACTTCCGTAATAAACTATGGAATGTACATTTGATAACAATAAACAAACAATTTACGTTTCCCTGCTCTCCATTGGATAACAAATTTATTTGAAATTCATCTTTCCCCTCCTCGGAGACTTTAAAACTGCTTCATATTGTTACGAAAATGGAAATGTTGTAACATCGTTTAACATTAAAATGTTAAACAAAAGCTACAAAAACAAAACAACGGACTTATTTGATTGATTGACTAATAAAGAAGAATGAAGCAACAACATCAGTACAACGAAAAAGGGATAAACAAGTAAACGAAAAGCAACAACAAACGCTGTAAGGACGAACGTAAACAAGATACAAAAACAACAAACATGAAAGCATAAATAAATGTAAACAACGATATTTAAATTCATAGAATTCTCGAAACGATTTCCCCAACCCTCACCTACGAGAATATTTATCAGACTGTTTACGTCGCTATATAAAAGGCAAAGCAAAGCAGGCAAGAGTCGTAGTAGAAGTTCAGTCAGTTTGTAAAGACACGTTGCGTAGGAAGAAAGCAATCATGGTTTGAAGATCTCCGTTATAAAGACCGATAGAACAATTGTCTAGTAATTGTTATTGTCCATCGCAAAGGGCATAAACAGAAGAAGAATAACAAATAACGCAATTGTTGTTGTTAAAACAAGTTGTGAACAGTGGCACACAAAAGTTGTGCGAATAATAAAGAATTTAATTAAAATAAAACACAAATTTATTTTTATTTTTATTTGCAATCTACGAACTTATATTTTAAACGTTTTTAAAAGGTAAAAACGTAACAATATGAAAACTGTTTCATATGATCGAATACAACAATCGAAGAAATTCATATAAGACTGGCAACGAGAAGCCTTCATTCTTCGAAATCAACACATCCTAATGGCATCATGTCAGCTTATTTACATATTTTAAGTTCGTTTTCTGCTTTTCTTCAATTGGGCAATTTAAAAGATTGCCTGTAATTTCCAACACAGTTAAGGCAACTCATATCAAAATAAATCCAAAGAGCTACATAATTGGTCAATACAACCCTTTAGTCAAGCTTAAGACCTAGTTTCTCACACCACTTATGTTGTGCTGTGTTAATTTTATCCGTAAGTGGCGGGATCAACAGTCTAAAGTCGACAGATTATTGAGAAAATTTCCATTACAATTTCATTTACTCTCAGAGAGCTATTGCCAGAAATCTGCTGGAAGTCACCGCAGAAATATTTTTCCGTATTTCGTTTTATTGCAGATGTCTGTCCTGGGATTTGAATCGCGATCTCACGTCTAATAAGCTAACACAATATCTCCTAGACTACAGTGACTTCTTATGCCCACTAGCCTGTTCGCATTTGTTGTCAAGACACTTGAGAGCATCACTGACATCTACATTGGGGGATCTCTGCTGGAACAGATACTCTTTCAGGAGTACGAACAGCAAATCCAGCGAAATTGAAGTAACTCGTAGATAGTGACTAGGAGCCTTTCAAAAATGTTAAACGGAGTTGGTTACTAACGCTGTGTCTAGATGCAATGTTGCCTGAGTCACAGTTGCTTCAAATTCACTTGGGCACTTCAAATCTCGCCTAAGTAGTAGTTTTTCCCCTCTTTTGTGTGTAACCTCGATACGCTACTAAAGCAATGGCAACACCTGCCACTTCCTATTGGTCTGGAACGTAGATCCAGAAGTTTTATAATGTGAAAAATGTATGCTTCTGAGGATGAAAAGTGTAGTAGCTGAAACCACTAGAAGCTGATGAAAATTACAGTTAAGCCATAATTGGACCGCCTATCTACTACTGAGAAGCTCGGCCGTAATCCTGACTGAAGGGTTGTAATGGCCAATAATGTATGTAGGTATGTATTTAGTCTCAGAGTTTTTGCCAGAAATCTGTTGAAAGGATGTTAGGTCTAAGAGATATTCTTTCATATTTCGTTTCATTGGACATTTCTGATCTGGGGGTTGAACCGATCCCGCATGCTTAATACGCTAAAGCACTACCAAGACTAGACTACAGCGAATCTTATGCATTTATTTCATAGCCTGTAGACAAGTTTTTTTTACATAGCCTTCCCACATGAACCTTCGAACTTTGACAGTTGATAACTGCCATCTTGTGTGTTCATTCAGTCTGTTTTACCAAATCCCATGGTAGGCCATAGCTGGATTCTGGAGTACACTGACATCAGAACCAAATTTTCATTGAAAAATAATTTTCAGCGATGAGTACTATTTTCGGATGAATCAGTACGTGAACAATCAAATTGTGGCGTTTGGGACAATACCAATCCACATGAGATCCTTAAAGCGTCTAATACGTACCGAAAAAATCACTGTTTGCTGAGGGTTTTACACTCAATGACTTCGGTTGATATATGTTTTGAACGTTGTACGGCAGTCGGCATAGTCTTAATAGATTAGTGTGTTGACTTTATTAACGAAAGGTCAGGGTTCGTATCCCTGTCGACATCAAAAACGAAATATGAAAAAATATTTCTTCGGCGGCTTCCTCTCAGCAGATTTCTGGCAAAAACTCTGAGAGTAAATAAAATTCCCATGAAAAGTTTCTTAAAAGCTGTTGTTCGGAGTCGATTTTAAACTGTAGGTCCCGCCACTCATGTATAAAATTAGCACACACAACATAAGTGGTGTGAGAAGCTAGGCCGTAATCCTGACTGAAGGTTGTAATGGCCAATTATGTATGTAATTGGTTAACTATGACTTAATAAATGGTTGAGAAAATCTATGAACACAGCAACCGAAGTGGTGCCAATACAACCAAAAAACTTGGCTGATTATTACCAGGATATTTAAGTTTTCAGGAACGTTAAAATCAATAAAATAAAAAATTTTAAACCCAAACCATAGTTATTCGATTAAATATTCTCTGTGAATATATTAAAAGAAAAATCAAACCAAATAACAACAAAAAAAGTATAGGTAAGTCAAAGTGAAATCATTTTTCTAATCGCCTTTATTTATTACCATTTAACTCAACATACAACAGAGATGAATGTTTATATACATGAAGAGGGTATTTTATTGCTTTGATGTCTTAATAACAATTGAATCCTTGTTGGCATCATACTGCAAAGGGAAAGTATCCTTCATTAAGTATGCAAAAAAAAACACAAAAATAAACAAAAATACTCGATTTAACCATTAAACACTCATGCAAGCAAATACAACAAAAAACACTTCTATGCAACATATATGAATATACATACTCAATACTTTATATTTTGTTTGGGGGGGGTGGGGGGTCGTTAGGTACACTAAACATCTCAAAACATTTTATTCTTATTGATACGTATCAAGTATAAAATCGCTTTAAATACATGGACAATATCAATACAGTGGGACAGTCGATCTTTAGAGCTGGCTGAGGATAGAATTTCAAAAATTTTCCAATTCACTTTAACTGCATACATACATACGTACACAATTGGTCATTACAACCATTCAGTCAGAACTACGACCTAGTTTCTCACACCACTTATGTTGTGTGCGTTAATTTTATACCTGAGTGGCGGGACCTACAGTTTAAAGTCGACTCCGAACGACAGATTTTTGAGAAACTATCTTTGCTCTCAGAGATTTTGCTAGAAATCTGCTGAGAGAAAGTAGCCGAAGAAATAATTTTTTAATATTTTCGTTTTTGATATCTGACCGGGGAATTCGAACCCTGGCCTTTCGTCCAATAAGCCAACACACTACCTACTAGACTACGACGACCACCAATGTTCGTTTTTCGTAGTTTATAACATTCGTCTTCTTTTAATCTGACCTGTTGCAGGTCCTTGCCGAGTCAACGACCTGACTCTTTGAATAGTTAATGCTACAATAGTACTCTTGACTAGGCCTATAAAGTCTACTGCAGACTTATTTCTTTCAGTAATTTCTTCCCAGTGATCCTACAGTGCCACGGGCAACAAACAAATTTCAACTTTGTTCACCACCCCGAGTTATTGAAGATGTTGAAAGCACTATTCGACCTGATGGCATTCCATTGAATACGAAGTTAGGTCTGTCAATGAGGCAAATAGAATTCTGTCAAGTTGAATGACAGACGGTGCTTATAACTATTGCCTTACAGGTATTTTTGAAAGTTCTTATATCCAGAGAGATCTGTATTCGATATGTTTGCGAGTATAGTTCAGTTTTATTTCTATTTCATTAAGTATGTTGTTGCGTGCATATTATAACGATTTGATTTCATTGTACCACCCGATCATGTATATAACAAATACGAGTTAAGAAAAAATCCTGGTAGTGAAATGTATGTACGTATGTATGTATATACATACATATGTATATGTAGGTTTGCTACTTTTCTTCACGTAGTAATATAATATTACAATCATATATAAAGGATTGTGATATTTCTGCTCGTTCTATTGTTATTTACGATGCAATTTAGTGAATATGTATGCACTAACACATGCAAGGTTTAATACGAGTACATACATTCGTATTTTATCTGAATGATATTCACATTTATTTCATCACATACTTTAGTTACATTCAAATCGATTTTCACATCAATCAACACAACTATTTTTTAGAAAAAAAAAACCGAAAAAAATTCAAATTCCTTTCGTTTATTTAAAAAAAAAAGGACAAGAAAAATTTTTTTTTTATTTTTTATTTTTTCCCCCTTCCTTTTGGTATTGTGGTGAAATGCTTGTGGTGCATATACTATTTAAAAAATGTTTTTCGTTGTCGTTGTTTTTTTTAGAAAATTTTAGTTTGAAAATAAAATTTTGTTTAGTCTGCTAAATTTATATTCATTCATAGCCCAAGTATGGCCTTCAATATAAAATCGTTTTTTTTTGGAAAAGGGAATGCAAAAAAGTAACTTAAATGTGTGCACTTACATCCCTGCATACATAAGCTGTCCATATTTGACATACGTTTGAAGCAGAGTATTGCTATTTTTAAATACAAGGTTTTTCAAATAAAAGAAATGGGACTGGAAATTAAATGGAAATTTACGAGTTCCATTCTATGTACGAAGGATAGTTTAGGCACTAGGAGTAGAATTGGATTTTCAATTGCCAATTGGATCTTATGACATGATGATACTGTGTGACCCATTCTGACTTTGTGAAAGCACCAACCGTTCTGCTGTTAAAAGCCCTTTCATGCTCTTTTACGCGGCAGCTGAAATTTCTACAGAGAGCCTTAAAAAGGCTCATACTTCAGACTGTACGTAGGTCATTGGTCGTGTATCTGCTTGTCTTGATGTTCTTTTGCAGTCTTTTTGTCTATTTCGTTAATTCAACTGCATTTACCTCATAGAGAATTTCGTTTTACTGATCAATCTATCCACCTACGACTTACCAGCAATTTCAGGGTATATGCTCGCATTGCTAAGATCCAACTTTGCCTATCAAAAGCCATCGCCTCATTGAAAATTTATCATCTTCGATTACATTCCGTCTACACAAGAATGTCGATAGCTGACTCCATTAACATTCTGTTCAACCTCTGTCCTAAATTTAGGCATTCATATATGCAACTCCCAATCCAATGTTTTTTGGTTTGGTGATACTAACAACTCTGAAATTGTTGTTGCTGTTGTGATAATGGTTACGTGGGATCACCGAATTTTTAGAAGTTTGTTACTCGATTTGAAGTACATTGGTATTCTGGACTACATTGGTATTCAAAGGAGTTAAACCAATCAAGAATTTTATCTCATTCTTCCATTTACCGACCTCCATTGTTCAACATAGCACTGGTCAATCTATTAGGTACTAGGCCTAGTACTTACTTACTTACTTAATTGTCCATAACAATCCGGTTAACTGATTTCGGCCTGGTGCAACACATCCTTCCAGACGCCTCTCTCGATTTGGTCCTTCCAACGAATACAAGGTCGTCCTCTCCGCCGACTTCCACAGATCCCCGCATCAAATACCCGTCTAGCCGAAGCATCCTCCTCCATTCGAACGACATGGCAGAGCCAGAACAGCCGATGGATATTAATATGCTGCACAACGCCAATGTCCTTGAAGAGCTTATACAGTTCACTGTTGTATCGGAAACGGAAATTTTCGTCAACTCACATTGGATCGAAGATCTTACGTAGGACTTTTTTCTCGAATACACTCAAGGCTGCCCTCTATGCTGGTCCATGCCTCTGCGCCATAAAGCAGCACGGGTAGGATGAGCGTCTTGTAGAGTATTAGTTTCGTCGCACTAGAGAGGTCTCATGCGAGTGGATGTCTCATTTTTCTTACATTTTATTGCAGGTACTACAAAGCTTCTATTGTGGAAGACATGTTAATCAATATGTTCTAAGCAACTTTGGTCATAGCAAATGATTTCTAATGATTCTGCATTATAGCGCCTAAAGGTTCCCTATTCTATCTAGCACCAAGTTAAAGTTCAGGAAAAAGGGAAAGGAATACATAGTGGAACCATAGAGTGATTATTTGTATTTGACAACTTAGCCCCCAGTATTCTCTAATTGACTGCTGAATCGTTTACCCTAGCTTTCTTATATTTAAAGAAGTGTGGTATCTTGTAATCCTGATAGATGTTGTGATAGCCCCATTGAAGACTTTAAGAACTGATTAGCTGTACGTAAAGCTCCAAATTTATGCACTGTATAATATTAGGCAGTGTGTTGACATACTCGACTAGAGCTCATTAGTTCAAGCCACAGCTTTATTATTTGAAATAAAACGAAATACTTCCACTCAGCAGCAAAAATTCTGAATCGAAATTAAATTGTAGGTCCCACCATTGTAGTATAAAATTAATACACACAACATGAGTGATTGGGACAAGCTAGAACGCAATCCTGAGTAAAGGATTGTAATGACTTAATGTAACTTAAACAACCTCGTCAAGTTAATAACAATATATTGACGATTTATTTTTGAACTTCATACATTGCAACTCATGGTACTTACTGGTATTACATTATAACGTAAAGCAAAGCGAACCGTAATTCGTAAGACAGTAGGCCACTGATGCCTACGAAAGTGAGTGGCTGCATTTCGTTCGCTTAAATTGTCTTTCGGCATCGTAAAGCTGGCTGTTAAATTGTAAAAAGTTCAGCTTGATGAACACAGTACTCAACTAATAGGCTGAACTTGATCGTTGTGTCCATACCACTGATGTAAGACATACGAACTCCCGAATCAATTTAAATTTACCCATGAAGGTCTTAATCATAACACTTTCTTAATGGGAGATGCTGTCGGAAAGGGATCATTATTGATCTGCATGGGGAGTTCATTAGGTAAAGTAGAAACCTGAAGGCAGTAAGATATATCACTGTAATATGAGCTATTATCGGCTAAAATGTATGTGAGCAAAAAAGTTTCCCGTTGCAATAGAACATTGATTATATCAATAACAATGCTCTCTCTTTGATTCCTCTCTGGTTTCCCGGATACAGGTTTCTCCAAATACGACTTTAAGTAGTTGCAACGCATGTAGCATGTACTTGAATCTAAAACTGCCATTTCGATTTCTTAAAAAGTAAAAAAAAAAGTATAAAAGACTCTGCAACATTTCAGGAAACAACTCCTACCAGTCTGCGCGTAAATTGGTAATATTTTCTCTTTCTAAATTACCAAAGGCATACGATTCTTTGCGTCGCCGTAGTCTAGTAGGTAGTGTGTTGGATTATTAGACTAAAGGTCAGGGTTAGAATCTCCGGTCAGACATCAAAAACGAAATATATCTTCTGCGGCCTCCTCTCAGCAGATTTCTGGCAAAAACTCTGAGAGTAAATAAAATTGCCATGAAAAGTTTCTTAAAAAAAATCTGTCGTTCGGAGTCGATTTTAAACTGTAGGTCCCGCCACTCATGCATAAAATTAACGCATACAATATAAGTGGTGTGAGAAGCTAGGCCGTAATCCTGACTGAAGAGTTGTAATGACCAATTATATATGTATGTATGTATGTATATGATTCTTTGTTCGAAGTAGCACTATCTTTGGCGATAAACATACTATTGTCGTGTTTGTTGCGGCCAATACTTTCATCAGTTCATAAGACGAGCTTCTGTTTTCTTCTTCTTCAGAGTCTTCAGCAGTAGGAATATTACATACGAATATATATAATCGGTCAGTACAACCTTTCGTTATAAATTGGAAATGTTTGACCTGAGGTTTGAACACGCTACATGCTAGACTAGGATCACTTCAGTCAATGTCAAGAACGTATCAAAACATAAAATTCAACCTCTTCACTTTTCATCCAACACTTGACTTTCAATTCCTTCTTTTGATACAAAGCTCGATCTACGGTTAATAGAAGATAAGCTTTCCAGTAACTGTAATCTATACAAAAGGAAAATTCTGTCAAAAACTGTGGAGTACTATTAAAACGGATGAGTCTGTTAGAATATATTTTTATGAAGCCGCCGTAATATAGTAGTAGGTAGCTTGACGGTTTATTAAACGTGAGGCTACTGTTCAAGTTCCAGAATAGACAAACAAAAAGCAAAGAAAAACTTTAACGGTAAATAAAAATTGCAATGAAAAGTATGTTAAAAAATATGTCAATCAGAGTTGACTTTAAACTGTAGGTCGCGTCAGACGCAACATAATTTGTGTGGGAAGCTAGGTTGTAATCATGACTGAAGGGTTGTAATGAATAATTATGTATGTATGTACGCATATTATTTTACCAGTTTCACATAAATAGTTTATTGATTTACAAATTTAAATATAAAATACGTTTTAAATAAATTTTTATACGTAAAATTAAAGGATTTTAAAACTATTTTAACAACATGATTAGAAATATAATCTCTCAAGAAAAGAAAAATGTGCAATAATTAAAGAAATTTAATAGAAAAAATAAAGAGTGTTTAAAAGTAGTATGAAAACATGATTCTCGTTTTGTTCTTAAGTTCGAAAAGCAAAAAAAAAAATATAGTCTTTGGGGGGGGGTGTTCATATTACAAAAACCTAATGTTTACAAGCCATTAAAGGTATGAAAATAATTGCTCAAAAACGCATTAAGTGCTTTGAAAATAAAGGGAGAAAACAAAAACTACAAATGCAATTTTAGTGTAGAGTGGCTTATTTGCTTTCAACATAACTTTTGCGTATGGCAATTAAAGTTGTTCCAGGCTGTTTATAAATTCCTGCCATTACCGCCAATTTTCCAATATGAGGTTACATAGCGCCACATTCTTTCATTTTGTATGGAATACCTAGGAAAAAGGCAAGAAAGAGAAAAATCAAAAGGAAAATTACAACTAAAACAGATGTTAGAGACATTTTCACCCACAATACCCAAACCATCACGTACAACAGGACCAAATGAGCCGGCTAACAAAGCATCCGAAGACAAGGTGGAAGTACTTATAATATTATGATTAATGCGTTTAAAGGCCACTGAGTTATATAGCTCTGGTATGGCTTTATTATTAATAACGGCCGTATGTTTTAAAGCAAACAAATGACGATCAAATCCCTGGCCCATGGCAGCTTCCTTAGTTAATTGGCCATGAGTAGTAGAACACTGATCAATGAGGTATCTTAAATGTTTAGCATCTGAACCGGTTTTGGTATCCAATAAGGTTTCACAAAACTCTTTGGTAGCTTTGGTACAGGGACGCATAGTTTCTGTGCGTCCATGTTTAAAAGCAGCTGTGCTGCAAGACTCATAAGTGCCTACATAGCTATTGAAAGCTTGCCTATAAGCCAACTGGAATGATAGTTGCATTATAGAGTCTGGACTTAAACGATCCCTTTTACAGGTATTCTTACTTAGGTGGGGATAACGTAACATATGCATATTTAGGGGTTTAATATTCTGTTGATGCCTATCATTGGCCTGTTTAACCAATTCCCTTAGTTTGTCATCAATTTTCGAAATTAAGCGCACGGACTTTTGATGAATCTACAGGCAAAGAGTTAATAGAGTAGAGGTCCTCAGTGCTAACAAATGGTTTATTTAGAGTTTCTTTGTAAATTTCATTGAAATAACGTAACACAGCAACACCATCACCCCAGGCATGTTCAAAATTAACAGCAGCCGTGCCATCAGCACTTAACAGCAATGATACGGATTTGTCAAACCATCTAAAAGCATCAAATAAAAGTAAAGAAAATTAAAATCTTTTGCACAACTCTTGCAAATATTCCCAAATTACCTATTTGTACCCTTGCCAGCTAATAAATTTTTTAATACTGGCACTGGATTATTCTCCTCGTAAATGGGGTCTTCCTGGGAATCCAGGCATACACAAAACAATGCCGCATCAATTTCTCCATTCAATAACGAACTATTTAACGTATTCTTAACCACATACTGTCTTATACGAGCCCATTCATTACGTTCGTCGGCGGTTAAAACACCTAAGGGTACCTCTGCAGGCTGCTTCGTTTCATCTAATTTCACCACAGCATTTAAGCGTGCCAATATCTCTTTTGCAGGCTCTATATTACCATTTGCATCCATGACATCAACTGCATAAATATTACCACGACGCATAACCATA
>QOCX01005513.1:0-12727 GCA_005959815.1 Sarcophaga bullata | reverse complement strand
AGACTCCAGATACCCCCTTAAGATCTGTTCTTGACCTAGGACAAAAGGTCCTCTTTTCTCTTGTTTTAATTTCGTTACCATTCATCATCGTTTCACTGATGTCAGTTCGATCAAATAACTTGTTTTGCGATACTTTTTGTATCCCTTTGGGTAGGCGACCATACCGAGTGGACCATTCCTTCCTTGTTCACTGCACTAACATTTTCACATATTTCTTAAGAGGACTTTTTTTCAACTTGCATTTGCAAATCAGCCGGAATTGATGCCATATTTGAGGCTCAGGAAACCCATGATCTTACAGAAACCATTGCACCCATTACGAGTGACTCTTTAATGCGCTTTGTTTAGCGTAGGCAACATTGGCCCATATTTCTTTGAAAATGAGGGCGGCGCAACCATTACGGTTAATGGAGACACCTATAGCACCACGATTTTTCACGTACCCGCTCTTTATGGTATTGATTTGAATGATGTTTGTTTTCAACAGAATGGTGCACCTTGCCTCACATCACATGCCACAATTGATTTATTGCAACAAACATTTGATGGCCGCTTAATTAGCCGCCAAGAAGCTGCGATTTGATACCGTTAAACTAATGTCTGTAGAGTGCCGTTAAAAAAAATGTTATGCCGACAATCCAGAGACAATTGAGCATTTGAAGGTCAACATTCGTGATGCTATTGTCGGGATGCGACCCCATACAATTGAAAAAGTGTACAAAAATTGGTCGAATTGAATGAGGTACTGTGAGGCAGTTTTAAATTTAAGCTTTTAAATGGCCCACCCTTTTCTAAGCATTGAACAAAACTAAGATGCTCCCACTTCAATCCTTTTATTCAATAATTCCCATTCATCGTCTAGCCCTATGCCTTTCTCAAATGGTATTTTAAACAAATGTATGTGTGTGTACGTAGACATATATTTTGATTTGCATTCCTCGTCATCAGAATAACAAAACTGAGACAAAAGTATTCCAAATATGCCTCCCCCTACACAAACATTGTCATATCGTTTGCAATTCCATTCCAGAGATATTAAGAAAATGAAAATGATGCAACAAAGCCAAGAGGAAAATAGTTGAATAAAACAACGAAAAAGCACAAGAAAAAGCAGAATGATGGAAAACAAAACAAGAAAATCTCATTAAATTCTAAGATTCCCATGCAGCAGTCACTAGACTTAAATTCAATTTGCTGTAGCAACTCTACTACACAGAGGTGGTGTCTCATGAAAGTGTAAAGATGATCCATTCATCCAACGTTGTTTTAAGACGGAAGTTTACTATTTCATAGCCATATTGTTGTTGTTGTCGTTGTTATAGTTCTCTAAGACTTAGACAGGTTGTCTGCCTGCAGTCAATATAAAATTATTTAGTCAAGCTATGCCCTGAAACGTTGCTGCTGTCATCAACAACGGCAGCAGCATTTATTTGCTGGTTGTTGATGACGCTGTTCAGTTTTCAGTTGATTTTGTTTTTCATTTTTCTCTATTAGTTTTTGTAATTTGCCATTCTTCTTTCCTAATGATTTGTGAACTGTAACTCTAAGCTGGCTCGCTGCCTGCATGCCTAAGCTATGAAGGATTGTTGCTAACATTTGATGTATGAGGCCTGGTGCATGATGAATACATGTTTTGCAATTTTAATGTTTTCCATCTTCTTTTTCTTGTTCTTTTTTATTTCTTGTCTTCCCTTTAACATTGTAATTCTATTTGCCATGATAAAAATTAACAATCAAACGAGATGCTTTATTTTTTAAGCCATGACAATTGAAAATCTCGTCTATCTTTCGTCCTCTGTCTCATGTCATGCAATGCTACTTGAATGCTGGCAATGAAACCGAAAAAGTTGTCGAAATATTTGCTGAAACATTAAAATATATTTGTTGGCCTTCAATGGTGCGCACATTGCTGCCAAAAGACATCAACTAACTGCTTAGTTTTTGGCCAATTTTGTCACAAGATTTATCTTTTAGCGAAATGGAATAAGATGTGTTTCATGGTTGATTGTCACAACAATAGTTGTAACACTGATGGCTTGTTATTCCTTCTGGCCATATTCATTAACTACTGTCGTGTGTATACTTTATACTTCAATGCTGGTAATTTATATTCATTTCATCTACAAATTCACAGATTTTTTTCCATTAGCTACAGATTGCTTGAAGGCATGTTTATTTTACAAGCATGCTTGACAGCATATAACTTGACTAATTTTGACATTTGATGTACAAGAAAATTATAAATTCAACACTGTTTGAAGGTCCTTTAGATACCACATGTTGATTACCAACATCATTCAATTTTTTGAAAATTTTTTCTTTTTCCAAGTGCCTACAGCTTTTACAGAAATTTTTTTTGGAGTCTCCATCAAGCATTCAACAGTTAATATCCCTTGAAATAAACATTTCCCCATAGGCACGGTGGTACGACAAAGTAGTTATCAATTCCAAAGAATAGACGCACTTAAAACGATCAACAATTTGAATTAATGCCGATCCTCGGCAGATTGATGAGATCATTTGCATGATTGACGTCCAACCGATTGATTGAATTACCCAGTTTGATTGAAGGTACCCATTGTGATAAAACACTTAGTAATTTGCTCTAATCCTAGCACCATGCTTATATTTGATGAAGCCAGTTAGACATCAATTCCGATCATCGGCAGATTGATGAGTTCATCTACATGATTTAAGTCCAATAGATTTATTGAAGTACCCATCAATTCTAGAGGATAGACACACTTAAGTCAAGTAGGGCCCATTGTGATAAAACACTCAAAATCCCAGAACCATGCGGAGATTTGATGAAGCCACTTAGGCATCAATGCCAATCCACGGGATTGATGACATAATTTGCATGATTGATGACCAGCAGCTTCTTTCTATACCGACAAAAGCCTTGATATTTAGCCAGTTTGTCTCATTAAGAGTATATAGATTCTACTCTGCTCCCCATTACTCAATCTCGTTGCGAATCATTTACCCAAATCATAGAGTCTACCGGTCTGACTGTCCAGGGGAAAGAAGTGAACTAGCAATTTCTCAATTCACGTGAAGACTGGTGCGATAAAGTTGCCGAGATATTTGAACTAGGTTTTGCGACCACATGCTCTCGTTTAATAAATCAATACAAAGTTTGCTAGGCGCCGTAGTCTAGTAAGTAGTGTGTTGGGTTATTAGACATGAGGCCACGGTTCAAACCCACAGGTAAGACATCTCCAACAAAACGAAATATGAAAAAAATATTTCTTAGGCGCCTTCCCCTCAGTAGATTTCTGGCAAAAACTCGAAGAGTAAATGCCATGAAAAACTTTTCGAATCTGTCGTTCGAAGTCGATCTTAAACTGTAGCTTCCGCCACTCATGTAAAAAAATTAGCAGACACAACATAAGTGGTATGTGAAGCTAGAGCGTAATCCGACTGAAGGATAGTACTGACGAATTATGTATGTTAGGTTGTGATCCTGACTAAATTATTGTAGTGACCAGTACTAACACAAAAGCAGGAGTTTTCAGTCTCAGAATGAAATATTCTGAGCGCATAACAACATATTGGAAACAAAAGTCTATTGAAAAACGGAAAGGATGGAACATAGTAATCCTCTTACTTTCTGTTTCAGCCGAGTACAGAGGTCTTACGAAGTTAATTCGAATGTAGCATGGGACTGTTTAAATTTGAATAGGCAGATGAGCTTGTGAGTAGAGAAGCTTCTTCGCTTCTGATGCAGTTCGATTTAGGTTCGGTACTGGTTGGTCTCTGAGTTTCCAATAGTGAATCAGACCAACATCGTACTAAGAAACTAGTGGGAGCTCTATCATCGGGTTTTTAACATATCCTGTCGTAACATAATACTTTGAAAGAGATTAAACAACATACGATTATCTTCATAACCTCAATACGACTTCTATACAACTAGAAGGCCTAAAGTAACATTTAGTCTTCAACCTCCTTACCCATTCACCATAATACCTTCATTATCACATGGCTGGCTCCTTAAAAGAAACATAAAATTATCACTCCGTGATTATTTTATTTTCATTTCAAAAAGAATTGTGTGCCACAAATTTTTACTTACAAAGCCATTCGTATTCCATACATTGACTAGGCAACAACTGTTGCTGCTGCCATTGCTGTTGGTGCTATTGTGGTGCTGTTGAGTGCTTGACATTGTTCAGCCACAGAGAAGTTTGTCAGACATTTTTCTTCTTTGCTGGCATTTCCCCTTTAACAGCAAATAATTTTCTTCCACTAGACAACAAGTTTCCCATACATTCGCCATTCAGTGGACAGTCCATAAGCAGTCCCGCAAATCCATCATCAGTCCGTTATATGTTAGAGGCGGTCGGTCGGTATTTGTCTATCTTGTTGAACATGAATTAAGAAAAAAAAAAAATTAATTCAGTCTTCAGTGGTGTGTTACCAAGGCTTGAACACTGTGGCACTGTGCAGCAACATGAAGTTGTATGCAACAGCAACAGAGACACACGGGAAAGTAAAGAAAAGTGTTTTATGCGACACTTTCCCTTCATTGTCATTGTTTGGTGTTAAGTTTTTCCCATTGTTTTTGATTATGTTTCGATTTCATTTTACAGTCTTCACTCACTACCCTGCTTGCCACATGCACCTGCATGTGAATATATTGCACCCGTATCTGGCGAATGTCGTTGTTGTCGTTAGTCGTTAGTCGTTAGTCGTTAGTCAGTAGCGTTTTTTAATTGCAAATTTTATTTCATTTCTTTTGTTCTCCTTCTTTTTTCTCTCTCTCTCTCTCTCTCTTATAATTTATTACTGATTTTCTAAAAAGACATCTTTGTTAGTGTTGTTGTTGTTATTTATAACAATAATGTTGTTGTATGTTAATGATTTTGTCATCATTCGTGTGTACTTGAAATGGATTTAAAAAAAAAATAGAATCCCACTGTGGAAATAATTTCCTAGAAATTTTCATTTAAAACACAACGTGAAGTCGATTTGTTTTAGAAAGCTTTCAACAGGAAATCTTCATTAAATTACAAGAGAGTGGTGATTAAAGGAAGTCTTAAGCAAAAAGTCATCAGGAAAAGTACTTTTTTTCTTCAAAGCAATAAGCATGTCTATTTAAAGACTAGCAACCTACTAAGTAGGTCAGGTTCCAAGCATGTCTTTTAATAATTCATTTTCATCATCACGTATTGGATTCAAAAGGATTCCCATTCTGTACTTTGAGTCTACAATGCCCTGTCAAAAGATCGCTTGCTAATCTTAGGTACCCATTCATCTAGAAATAGATCTCATCGCTGAAGATAATTTTTTAATGAAAATATTGACCTCTTGCAAACTGCTTCAAAGTCCATTGCCTATGGTCGTCCATGGTGATTTGTCAAAAGAGATTGAATAAATGACAACAAATTTGACAGATGTAGCGTAAACAAAATGACCATTATTAACTGTCAAAGTTTGGAAGTCCCTGTTAGAAGGCATTGTGTGTGATGACAGATTATGGATTCTCTGAATCATTATTTAACAGAACACAATTTGTCATTACGGCTCTTCAGCAACAATCACAGTCTAGCTGCTCACACTGCCTATATTGTGCGAATAAATTTTATGCATGAGTGGTCGTGACCGAACGGCAGATTTTGTGAGAAACTTTTTATATCAATTTTATTTACTCTCAGACTTTCTGCCAGAAATCTGCTGAGAGAAAGTCGCTGAAGAAATATTTGTCTGACGATGTCTGACATGTGGTTTGAACCGTGGCCTCACGTCCAATAAGCCAACACACTACCCTGTATACAGTGTATTCTTATACATGGCTGGATAACTTAACCATCAATAAATGCCTAACAAAGATTCAGATTGCCTCAAATCATCAAGTTTCTCTCTCTATCTGCGTTTATCCAGTACACAAACCTTTTCAAATATCTCTTCCCCCTCCACAGTAGGGTTTTGACGCCAGGAAGCTACAATGTCTACTATTTCCTGCTAAAAGATTTGTTACCAATTGATGATGGCATGGCTAACGCCTCCTCCTTTCTAAATGCCTAACAAAACTTCAGATTGCCTCATACCCATTTCTCTCTATCTTCCCTTTCGCTGAGCATACATAGCCTTTCAAATATCTTTTTCCACTACACAGTAAGGTTTTGATACCATCAGAAGCTTAGAAGCTCCCCTACTCACAAGTTCATCTGCTTATTCAAGTTTAAACAGTCCCATACTACATTCGAGATAACTTCATAAGACCGCAGTATTCAAATAGATGCCTGACCGTCAGAGAGATAGATAGAGAGTATTGCTCTGTCCCATCCTTTAAATTTATTATCCAAGTTGATTTGAGCAAATCTTTCAGTGAAGTAGACTTTCGTTTTCAATATCCTGTTATGGACACGGAATATTTCACTCTAAGACCGAGGACTTTTTCTCTTGTTCCAATACTTGCTTATCGAATTGGCTATTAAAACACTTTAGTTGGGATCACAACCTAACATACATAATTTGTTTTTACAAACCTTCAATAAGGCTTACAACCTAGATTCTAACATGACTTATGTTGTGTGCATTACTTTGAGGCATGAGTGGCGAGACCTGCAGTTTAAAGTCGACTTTGAACATCAGATTTTTGAGAAACTTTTCATGGCAATTTTATTTTGTTTTCACAGTTTTTGCGAGAAATCTGTTGAGAGGAAGTTGCCGAAGAAATATTTTCTTTTTGTTTTGTTATGTTCGAGATATATGATCTTGGGTTTGAACCCAGGTTTCGTGTCTAATAACCCAACACACTAACTACTTGACTAGAGCGTCTAGCAAGCATTGTATTGACTTACTAGACGAGAGCCTGTGGTTGAAAACCTAGCTCAGACATCTCGGCAACTTTCTCGCACCAGTCTTCAGGCTGGAAATCTGTTGGGAAGAAGTCGCCGTGGAAACATTTCTCCAAATTTCGTTTTGTTTGACATGTCTGAGCTGAGGTTTGAACCGTGGCCTTACGTCTAATAAGCCTAATAGACTATGGTGACTTTCACAACAAGAATATTCAATATTTTAAACGAAATTACTTTTTCATATACCCCCCCCCATATGATATCTTTTCTATGGCTACCAGCAATGACATCTTTAGGTATCAATAGCAGCAAAAGTGTCTGTTGAAGGGAGATACGTATCGCCTTGGGTAGTTCATCAAGATGTAAGATGTGTCATGTAACAAGCTTGATAAGTTTGTATAAATGCTGTTGCATGCATCATTGCTTTGTATACAATCGTATTGCAATTGTTGTTGTCGCTTGTAACTTCAAAAGATGTTGTCAATACGTAGTTCGATTTCGAATGTCTTAAGTTGAGCGGGAGGGCATCAAAATGAATCAGAGATGCTTACAAATTTTTTTTCCTCCAAAGATTTGTTTTTTAAATTTTTGTTGATTTAAAGACTAGAAAACTTTACAACTAAGGCGGCTTGTTGTTCATTACGTATTTAATTTTCTGTTTTCGAACAAAAAAAACAGCATTTTAACTAAAATGAATGCTCGAATCATTTATTTTCATTTCAATTTTTGCTGGTTGCTGGCCATAATTGAATGTGACGCCACTTCTATTATGTTTTTTCTTCCATTTTTTTTTTTTTTTTTTTTTTTTTAATACTCAACCGAACTTTTGTTTACGATGGAGTCTGTTTTTGTGTAGATGATGATGATGATGATGATGATGACGATGCTGCTTCTGCTGCTGTTTGTAATGACGTTGAGGCTTTTAAAATGAGCCGTATTTGTATGCAGAAGTGTGCTAATCGGAAGGCGTAGGTTTTTTATGGCGTTTTTTTTTTGTTTTGCTTTTTTATGCTGCCATTGTTATTGCCTTTGTTTTCATTTTGTTGTTGTTGTTGTTTAATGCATCTTTTATTCATTGTTTTTTCTTCTGTTTTTGTTGTTGGTTTTTTTTTAATAATTTACAAATATTTTAAATGAAAATTACTTTTATTACGGAAATTTCAAAGACAATTTCGTTTTCTTACTTAATCATGACGTTTATGGCTTCACAAGCAAAACAACAAAAACGGCAGCATCATTTTGGCTTGTGCCTCATGGCACAATTAAGCCTCAAGGCATAGATTTTGTTTAATTTAAAGTTTAATCACTTAGTTTGACTTTACAGGGTCTTTTTAAGGGCTTACCATCTTTAAATTTAAATTAAACAGCGTGTAGAAAATCATTCAATTTTTTTTTATTCGTATGAAAGACTTTTTGATGGCACTGTATAAGGAATACAACTTCTTTTAAATGTCCGCTTTAGCTTCTCTGGTTGGAGCACATTCAAAATATACAATTTTCCCGGACTCTGGCCCATAAATCCGACTAAATTTGACCGATGGCATGGTTTGTGTTGCGTTCGAGGTTGCTCTGTGGTTTGAGACTTATTCGCATACACCTGCAACATAAAAAAACCCTACAACCCTGGATCAAGTATGGTTTAAGTAAACCAAAGAGCTCTAAGACTTGCTAAAAGAGAAGTTTATGTGCCTGTTTCTGTGGATTTTTGTCAGAGAAATCTCTAAGAAAGGATCTTGCAAACTGCCATGAAATGTTACTCAACATAAATAGTCTTTAGGGGGACCAGTTACACGCATTGCTGGGATGTCCATGAAAAATTCAATGAGTTTATCTCTCTCCAAATTGAATCATGATCCATCCGTCCCTTGCAGAATTTCCTTACTTAATTGATGATTACAACCCTTTAGTCAGGACTACAACCTAGCTTCTCACAACACTTACGTTGTGTGCGTTTGCTTTTGTAGATAACTTAGCTATCCAGCGTCTATAAACGTTGAACAACCACAAAATAGTTTGAGCATAGCTCGGATTATTTTATTTTATCGAACATCAATTAAATTAATCAGTTTCCTTAACCACTGTACCACTTTTTTAAACTGAAAACGGAGTAATTTCATGCAGAATTTATAATGAGAATTCCAGTTCGTTTCGTTTCGTTTCATTTTATTTGTTTAAACTGCAAAATATTTGAATGTCATTTGAATTTTCTCAGAACATTACCTGTCACAAATAGCACAGAAATAGAAAATAGAAATCGAAACGAAAAGGGGGGAGGGTGAAAAACAAAATTGAGTTTAAAAGTTGTCCAAATTGTTAGCATTACTAACAGTTTGAACACACAAACAGAATTATTTGAATAAAAATTTTATTCAAATTAGTTTGTTTTACTTTGTATAGCACATAATGGGTCTTTTATTAAGAGCTCCGTAGTCTAGTAGGTAGTGAGTTGATTTAATAGACATGAGGATTCGATTCAAGCAGTTCCAACAAAACGAAGCATGACAACATATTTCTTTGACGACTTCCTCTCAGCAGATTTCTGGCAAAAACTCTAACAGCTTGCTGTTAACTAAAGCGAAGATTTTAAAGGGCAGATAAATTGTTTTTCATTATTATTCATAAGTGGACAATAAGGTAGAAGTGAGCGTTAAGCTAAAGGGAGGATCATCCTATCGATAACTTTTAAAGTTAAGTTTGTATTTGAAGTTGCCATATTATATATTATTTTCAACTTGGCAACTTCAAATATAAACAATATGGCAAACACAACAATAAAAAAAGAAGCCCGTCGTGTCTACTGCGTTCAAAAACAACTTGTTTAATTGTGAAGTATTATCGACACTGCTCCGGCACTGCAATATGTTTGCAAAAGTCAATTTTATATTATCATTAGGTTATAATAATGAAAAGAAGTTAAAGGTGACTTTAGCTAAAGTGAACTTTAAAGTCTTTAGCTTTACTCTTTAAAGGTGACTTTAGCTAAAGTGAACTTTAATTTATTTAGTTTTAGTCTTTAAAGGTGACTTTAGCTAAAGTGAACTTTAAAGTATTTAGTTTTAGTCTTTAAAGGTGACTTTAGCTAAAGTGAACTTTAAAGTCACTTTTAACTAAACCCAACTTTAACGGCAAAGTTGTAATAATGGCCCTAAGAGTAAACGAAATGTTTCTCAAAAAACCTATCATTCGGAGCCGACTTCAAACCGCAGGTCCCGCCACTCATGCATGTATTTTATGCACACAATATAAGTGTTGTGAGAGGCTGAAGTGTTGTAATTACCAATTATGTATGCATGTAAACTACAGATGGTTATATAGCCTAGCCAAGAGTCATCCGCTCTACATCCCCTTGTTTTTGAGACATAACAAGTGCAAGAAACCGATGTTGCAACTTAATGAAGTGATGGTCTTATGGCATAATCTGTATTGATTCTGGTTCGACCTTCTTTTTAAATAAAACTGTCCAACCTACAAATCATTATTAAATCTCCCACAACTAATGTGTGGGGTTATCAAATGACCCATAGTTTTGTTAAACATTTTTGTTTTATTGCTTTTGAGACTGAACTTCTGTTCAAATGTGTGTCAATCACTATTAAACATGAAAATAAAAGAGCAGCAGTAGTTGTAACAACTAACGCCTGCTCAATGTTCTTATAAGGTCAGACCGAACCGAATTATATTTTTCAATGAAATCCCCACAATAATTTAGTTTTGATTTTTTTTATGAATGAAAACACTTTTACAACACTTCGTATACAAACTACCTTATTTTAGTGTATGATGATGATGAGGTTTTTACTACAAACTGGAAACTGGTTATGAGTCTTATAAACAGACGCCACACATATGCAAAATGATAACAAAATTTTTGACAAAGAAAACAACGCATTGAAACGAAACAACTCACACCCACACATTGTTTGCAAGCAAATAAAATAAAATCTTTAATAAAAACCGAAACCGAAATAAAACGAACACTAAAACTTTATTACAACATTTCGAATTTGAAACAGATGCCTCCCTTTTTTGGGGAAACTTGCAAAGAGGAAAGATGTAACATGTATGGCACACGACACTTCATCCAACTGCTGTCTTATGCAGAAGGTTGGAAGTTATTATAGTCGTAATACAGTTTGTACAAACAGCAAGCAAACAGCATATCATCATCACGCATCAACGTAAAGATACTTTTTGTCAGTCAGTCAGTCAGTCATTTAGTTAGTTTGTCAGTCATTCGGTTATCATAAGTGTGTCAAACCATCACTCAGTTTGTTAGTTAGAAGCAACACATGTGGGCAATCAACATCATTTACTTCTGTATCATCTTCGTTTCAAAGCTTCAAACACTTGACGTATGTTTTTATTTTAAAGTTTACTTTAATGGTTTTGGAATGATGTTTCATTGTAACTGGTTTTTTTCCATATACATTGCTCTGTTTGGAACTGTCTCTATACATGGTTTGTATGTGGAGCAATAAACTATTGGCTTTAGGATAGCACGCGCCACTGTAAGCATTTTGAACAAATATTTACATATGAAATGTTTACATACATACATGGACAATAACTGACAAATATCACGAATTATTAGCATCACTTTACAGTTCATTTCACTTTTGTTCGGCAATCTTAACATATTTTTTTGTATTTCTTTAAACGATTTATTTCTTAATGTGTCAAAATGACAATACAGTGTTGGATGTAAAAAAATATAGGGTGGGCCATTTAAAAGTTTAAATTTAAAACTGAAATAAAACAAAAAAAAAAGTTTAAAGTTTCACTAAATATTTCGTCAAATTTTTCCGTTTTACTATCAACACTTAACCAGCACTTAAGACATAAGACGGAAAGCAAGCCTATTCAAGTTTAAACAGTCCCATACTGCATTCGAGTTAACTTCGTAAGACCTCAGTACTCGGATGGTGGTCTGACTGAGAGAGAGAGAGAGAGAAAGAAAGAGAGTATTGCTTTGTCACATCCTTTAAATTTATTATCCAAGTTGAATTGAGCAAATCTTTCAATGGAATAGACTTTCGTTTCCAATATGTTGCTATGGTTTGGGAATATTTCCTTGTGAGGCCCAAAATCCGTACTTATCGAATCTGCTATTAAAACACTTTAGTTGGGATCACAACCTAACAGAAATAATTGGTTTTTACAAACCTTCAGTCAGGCTTACAACCTAAATTCTAACATCACTTATGTTGTGTGCATTTATTTTAGGCATGAGTGGTGAGACCTGCAGTTTAAAGTCGACTTTTACTATCAACATTTAACCAGCACTTAAGACATGAGACGGAAAGCAAAAGACAGAAGAAAATTTTGATTGTCATGGCTTAAGAAGATAAAGTATCTCGTTTGATTGTTAATTTTTATCATGGCAAATAGAATTACAATGTTAAAGAGAAGACAAGAAATAGAACAGAAATGAAGAAGGAAGCAAGAAGATTGGAAAACAATTAACATATTGGCATTGTCATTTGAAAACATGTATTCATCATGCACCAGGCCTCATACATCAAATGTTAGCAACAATCCTTCTTAGCTTAGACATGCAGGCAGCAAGCCAGCTCAGAGTTACAGTTCACAAATTATTGGGAAAGAAGAATGGAAAATCACAAAAACTAAGAGAGAAAACTGAAAAACAAAATCAACTGAAAACTGAACAGCGTTATCAACAACCAGCAAATAAATGCTGCTGCCGTTGTTGATGACAACAGCAACGTTTCATGGCATGGCTCGGCTAAATAATTTCATATTTACTGAAAATAGACAACAACAGAAAATAGTCCAACGCTGTCAAATCGCTGATATTATCATTGCGTCTAATTAAACCGCCATCAAAAGTTTGACGCAATAAATCGATTGTGGCATGATATGTATGGCAAGTTGCATCATCCTCTTCAGACCAAACAGCGTTC
>QOCX01005512.1:0-12728 GCA_005959815.1 Sarcophaga bullata | reverse complement strand
TTTATACATGAGTGGCGGGACCTACAGTTTAAAGTCGACTCCGAACGACAGATTTTTGAGAAACTACATGGCAATTTTATTAACTCAGAGTTTTGCCAGGAATCTGCTGAGAGGAAGCCGCCGACGAAATATTTTTCATATTTCGTTTTAATGTCTGACCTGGGGTTTGAACCATGTCCTTACGTCTATAAGCCAACACACTAATTCTACTAGACTACGGGACACATATGGAATATCGGCTTCATAAATTGCTCAAAATCGGATTAAAAAATGAAATGTGAAGGTTGATAATGGACGTCAGTGGCCTGATAACGACTGTATCAAGATCCAAAGATTTGGAAGGGCGGGCATGAGGGATGGAAGCGAAGGAAGGGGAGAAGGCGAAGAGAGTAGCACGAAACCCCAAAAAAATACAACGCCAGGGCGCCCCGAAAAGGCAAGGAGCGACCAAAAGAAAAAGGAAAGAGCAAACCAAGAAGGGCAAAGCAGCACGAAAGAAAAGCAGCGACAAAAAAGCCACAAGACAAACCAAAAGCGGGGCCCGCGGGGAGAAACAAGAGCAGCGGACGCAAGGGAAGAAAAGAAGGGGGCGGCGCAAAAGCGCGAGACGAGGACCGAGCACGGGCCATGGAGCCAGGAGGACACGGGACCGTCGGCGCCGAGAGGCGCCGGTCGGAAGCCGGGGTAGGAACGGGCGGCCGTGGAGTGAACCGGAATGGGGGAGAGCGGGCCCGAAGACGGGAGCAGCCACGAGGGGCAACGGCCAGGGAGGGACGCAGAGGTGGGAAAAAAGCGAGCGGGGCAATTTCTGTGTTGAGAGCGGCAGCAAGCAAAGAGGGCAGACGGTGGGTTGAGGGTTGGCTGGTGTTTGTTATTGCTGTATGTAAGATAAAATTTTATGTGCGTCTGTGTATTATATTTGTGTGTTATTGTATGTCATGGGAATAGATGATGGTAGTGGTGGTCGGTTTGTATAATGTGTGTGGCCACATCAAGAGTCTATATGGTGGTGGGTATATATACACATGGATCTGGGTTATATGATATAGACATGTTTTATTGATATCATGGGTATGCTTTGATATAATATATTATGAGATGCATGGTTTTATCGTGATTGCTAGATGCCATGTCGCATTGCGTGGTTTTTCGGTTTGTTTCGTGTGCGATGGATATTGATTAGGGGGTGATTATTAAAGCTGGTCTTATTGTATGTTTTCTATATCTGATTGTGTTATGGTATCATGGGATGGTATTTATTCGGTATTAGGTGTTTTGTGTGTTGTGTGTATGTTATTGGGTGTGTAGTTATTTGATATGTATTTTTATATGTTTTTTAATTATCTATTATGATCTCTATTTTGTTTGGTGGGTGTGTTATTTTTAGTTCTGTTTCCCATCTCTATTCTATATATGTTTATGCATAATATTGTTGTTATTCTTCGTAAAAACGAAGGTAATTGAAATAAATAATAAAGCAGTAATACAGGTATGGTAGGAACAGTTTTAAATTGCAGTTTATAAAGGCAAGTTGGAGCTGTCTTCATTGCAACAATATTTTATTGTACGGAATATGGTTTACATCTCCATTTTAATAGATTACGATGTTATGACATCAGTTAAAAACCAAAGTTGCTTCACAACCCTTGTTGCTCTCTGGTGGGGCTTTAAACGATATAAGGAGTATGTGGGTTGAACACTTATAAAATTGCTTTTGAGGTGACAGCTTTTATCTTATTTTTGCTTTTCCTATAATGGAATCACTATGTAGTGTACGGAGTACATGGGTCATTCATTATCCAAATTTTCTAGTAGGCCTTATATCCGTATGATATTTAAGGTGTTTAAGAAACCAGCGACTGGCAAATGTGGCTTCTTGCGGAACTTTTGAGAAACTTGACACCTGAAGACAGTTGGTATATTGAATTGGCAAAAATTAACTGTTGAGAAGTTTACATCGCGGGATACTCACTTATATTAGTTTTACGCTTGAGAGATTTATAGTTATAAAACAAATGCAAGAGGGAGTGCCCTGCTATGAGAGCCATGGTTTGCTGCATGTAGTGGAATCAGTTGAGGTTTCTTTATACTCACGCCAGATGGAAGCTGAGAGTAGATTTCCTGGCGGTTTCAACATTCCGAATTAGATAAAGTTTCAAAGCGATTAATATTCCAGCGTTCTTTCTCCTTTCTCTTTTTTTTGTTGTTCACGCTGACTGTGTGTGTTTTTTGTATCATCTCTTTTTTCTGTTTTTTTTATTCTTTATGTATTGTGTTGTGTCTTTCTGTGTGTTGTTCTTCTGTTTTTTTTCTTATCTCTGTTTGCTGCGTTTGACTCACTTGTTGCCTAGTCTCTTTTGTTTTTTTCTTGTTTTAATTGTCTATATACGTTCGGCTCGAAATGTTGTTGTAGTCACGGTTCTCTGGACATGATTATCGACCCATTTTCAGGAGAGGTGCGGCGGAGTGCCTTTACAACCGAGAAGATCCTGTTGTTGAATGCGTCTTTGATCAGCTTCTAGTCCGCGAAGGCGGCGCTGGGTGTTAATGATTCAGGCGCGCGCGTCGGTTTGATCCCGGGTTCGATGTGTTCTAGGATAAAAATTCTTTCACGGGCGTTGGTGTTGAACTAACTACCGCCTTAAAGTAGCGTTGTTCGGTTTTGAAACTAGATCGCCGAGAGATAGTATTTAATAAGCCGTTTCCTTACGTTCTCTTCAGATCAGGTTGCGGGAATTTAGAGTTTTGGCATGCTGCCGGCGACGTCCGGGGGCCGTGGAGGGAGGTTGCCTGAGTGTGGGTTGCAAGAGAGCATAATGGCGAGAAAATTCTTGTAGTGGGTTGTCTATGTTTGGCAAATGGGTGTTTGTGACGTTAAAGGTAACAGGGAGACTGATTATAATGGAGGGGTTACTAGTATGGTTCAGAACGAGATTGGGTATTAATCGGAGGGTTAAGTGTAATATCGAGTGGATCAAGATGCGTAACTAATCATAGAGCGTAGAGAGTAACGGCAGCGTTGCGGGTGATCTTCGGGTAGAGACGGCGTAAGTATTGTTTAGTTGTTTAATTAAAAGTAAGCGAGCTTGGTAGGAAAGAAACGAGAAGTATTAACTTAGATCGATAAAAGGAATAAAAGGATAAGGGTTATACTTACGGTTCTACAATGGCTAAATGAAAGGCGTATCAATGCTTGTTATAAGAAAGGAGAGTATATTACGACCACAGTAGTGAAAAGCGTAGGTAAAACAATACATATTAGATAGTTTTCTGCTGCGGAGGATACATTAGAAGAGACAGTGGTGGGTATGGAGCAGTGAATAGAGTTGGTCTTTTTTTAAGATTATAAGAAAGATTTCGAGCATCTTCCATACTGATTTTTGAATGGTAATAAGAAAGTAACTTAAGGGATGTTGATGGGTTGGGTATTATAATGTACTAATTGGTTGGTTATAAAAATAATAGACTGTCAGGTTTATAAAAGAAGAATTATATATATATATGGACTAGACCCTTATCAGAGTTTTGATTTCAAGGGTGTGATAAGATGAGATAGTAAAAAAAGAAAAAGATAAATGTAGAAAAAAATGAAAAATTATTATTAAGTTTATTATATATATCTATCTCTATCTTTATTATTTATTTATACAATCTTTGATAACAAAAAGGCGAGTTTTAAACTGAAATGTTATATGGTGAGTTTATTGAAAATAATGATGTTTCAAGGTGAAGAGGAGGAAAAAAAGGAAAGTGTTAAGAATTAATGAAACTTTGGATGTTTATAAATAATGGAGTAAAATAATTGATTTCACTTGTTATTAGGGAAATTTGTTTGGATGATAATTCAGATTGAATTAAATTGTATTAAGATTATTGATGGGATTAAAAGAGAAGAAAATTTTAATTTTGATTGTGTATAAGGGTGGTTATGGATATACATATATGGGTTTAAGTTGAATTGTAGAATAATTGAGAATTTTTTATATAGTTTTAAATGATAAAGTGAAGTATAAAAAAGATTAAACGAAATATACTTCAGTATAACATAAAGTAATAAAGATATCGAAAGTCCGAAATATAGAGATGAGGTAAAAGTATTGAAAAATTTGATAAAAATAGTTATGATAGTGTTAACTATTCAATTAGTTGAAGTGTACGTCTTAAATGGAGTTTTACCGTAGGATTAGAGTGGGAGTAGAAAGAAGAGATTAGAATGTATATTTCTTGTCTTGACAACCTTTGATAAAAGATTTTACATGGATTCAGCATGTTAAATAAGTTAAATTGAGTTTTTTAAGCTGATCGTTCTGACTGGACATTCGTTATTACTTTACCTGACAGTCTTAATCTTACCGCGGGTACTGAAGGTTGCTAAATATATAAATTTAGATCTATATGAATTTAGTTCGTCTGGAGTGTGATTGGGGGAGATTAATATACATATTCTAATTAATATATTCTAAATGGATCTATCTTACATAGTGTGTGTATGTGCAATGTCAGACTACCTGGCGACCTTAACAGGATGCAATGATAAGTAACATACTTCGTTATAAAAGTGCGCTGTTAGGGCTGTTCATTCATTGAAAAGTATTTGGATAGTTAGTTATCTCTTAAAGAGATTATTACCTTCTAGTTTGAGCTTTTATTTATTAATAGGTAACTCGGAGTACAAGTATGAGGCAGGGCGTAGATTTAGTTACATACAATTAGTTTTGTACTTCCGATGGATGTCTTTTGTACTAGCTATAGACATAAAGTAACAGATAGTTTGAAACAATAGAGTAGTTTTAGATAGGTTATGTTTAGAGACCGTTCACCGGTAATAAAGGTGTGAGATTGTTCTATAACAAGTTAGATCGATTCTGTGTATTCGCTGTCTTGCAATTTATAATGGAATATTGTAAAGAATTAAGTTTTATCACTTTCTAAGATTGTTTGGACTAGAAGATATGTAACAGTTGAAGATATGTTATGAATGAAGAAGGATTCAGTATTATCTATTTATGTAATACAATTGTTCTGTCTCGTTGACGATGTTGACTCCTGTAGTTCTGAAGAATTGCTTAAACTAATGGCAGCAGAATGGGTGTTAAACAACATGTTGTTTGTGGTTATATGAATTGTAAAGATGAAATATTCTGCCTATTAGGAAATAGGTGATATTGGAAATATAAATTTTGGGAACGGAGAGTTACATAAAGTAATGAGTATGGAGGAATATGGTATGATAATGGAGAAGTAGAATTAAAAATTTTTGATGGAATAGAGATAGTGGTATAATTTACTGTTAAAGGAAAGAAGAAGTAATAATAATTCTTGTGGTATTTAGAAAGAGAGAGAAACAGATTGGTGATATATGAGTACCAGGGTAAATATTTGTAGGTTGTTTGTCGTAGATTTTATTAATAAGAAATGTAATATGGATAAAAGTGGATACCATATTTTAACTGTATGATCGATATTTACCATGAATGAGATTAATTTTAAAATGAGAAATAGTGTTCAATAAGATTTAAGAGGTTAATATGTTAAGGAGAATATATTAAAGAGAAAATTGTGATTATATAGAATTAAAAATTTGTACTGGACTCTGTAATTTGTTTCAATAATTGTTTTAACACTTGATAAAAATAGGATTTAAATATGATTTTATTTAAGTAACGTTTAACGAGGGTAAGAAGAATATATATCGTTGTAAATAATAGAGTTTTTGTAAATTGTATTGAGTCATTTATGATTATATATATTTTTAGTAATGGAGTCTTGTATATGAATGTTTTACTTTGAATTATTTTGTATTTTTGAAAGGTATTGACAAATTTTGAGAAAAATTGAAAATTTATTATTGAATAGATATTTCTAAATAGATGGTATAGATGAAACGATGGCTTTGAGAAAAAATTAAAATTGAAAATGTTTGAGGTGACTTTTGGAATAGGTGATCATATAGTGAATAACTTGATTTGGAAGTTAAAATAGAAATGTATGAAATTGTAATATTAGGGAAGAATTATGGTAATATGGGATGGTAAAATAAAGAGTTTTAATTATTTTATAAATGCAGAATGGGTGGTAGAGGTAACTGTATAATGTATGATTTAATGAAAGCTTGATAGGGTCATATCATTTGAACATGTTCAATAGAGTGTTGGGTATTAAATGAGGACAACAAAATTAAGAGGATGAGCGTAGAGGGGAGAGGAGAGGGTAAGTAAAATAATGATAATGTTTAGGTTCTTGATGAATGTTGGGAGTTGTTTAGGGTTTATATATAATATGTTTCCGAATAGAGTCGAAAATTGATTTGGACGATGGTCGTTGTTTACACGACTATCTATGATTAACTGGTTTATTAAAAGTATCTCTTAATTGTGGTTTATATCAAATTACTTGTTCGTCTTTTTTTATTGTTTTTTTTATTATATTTCTCAACGTTTAATTGTTTTTTTTAGTTATAATAGTATGTATTGTTTCTTTATAGGGCGTGGTATAAAAAATGATAGGATAGTATGGTGAGACGGTTGATATTTAGTATGTCTTGTACTATAATGTTAGCAGTTTTTGGTTGGCTTCTTGATATATTTAGTTTCATGAATAAAAAATTATATAATTTACTACGTAGAAAATTACGTATATACGGTATTACAGCCTTTTACATTTTGATACGCTGTAGAAGAGGGTTTATTGAAATGTTGCTTTATTAAATCCTCTGCTTACTATGATGGGTATGACAGAACAATTGAAACTACTATAACTCACATATTGTTAGACAAGGACGTAGTATAATAAGCGAAGGATTCCTGGTTTAGAGTTTGTCTCATGCGCTAGAGGCGACAAGTTTTATGTGTGGTCTCAGGTTTACGACAGTTGTATTTGGTTTTCAAAGATATGTAAGTGGTGCTCATCCTAACTATTTTTTTTTTTTTTTTTGGAAATGAGAGAGTGGAAAATGAGGTGGAAGCTTGAAGCTTTGAGTACGTGGACTAATGGCATGAGGGTGGTTTTCGCATATATGGCCTGGATTCAAAAGAAGCAATAGAAATATTTCTTCTCTTTCATGTATCTAGTTGGTAATATATCGTCGTGTTTGAGATGGTATTATATTATACTCTATTGTGTGTTTGTCATTAATGTAAGTTCGTTTGTTTCTATCGTCTGTAAGTGACAATATTTGCAGGAAAAGAAGAACAGTAATATTTCATTGTGTCTTAATCATATATTGCGGTTAGTTGTTGAGGGCGGTTCGCATTTGATGCAAATTTGCGCTATTAAGAGGCTAGTTAAAAGATTTTTGGCGAGAGGATGACCGAGTTAATGCCGCAGTGATGTCTAACGCATCGCATTTTCTTGTTTTTTAAAATTTGTTTATTGAGCTATTTATGTAGAGTCGTACGAATTTATTAATTGTTACTGATGTTTACTGTTTTTTCTTGGCATTGTAATGTATTTTTTTTTCTGAAAACATGTGTTCATTATAATTAAAATATTTCTTGAATCAATATATTATGGTTAATGATAATTACTTTCTTTTCAGTTGTGGAAGTTTGATGACGAGGGCGGGGCCGCCATGGGGAACGACGCGAGGCGCTCTGGTTGGCGCATTTAATCTTATGATCTTACTATATCGATGAATTTGAAATCAGAGTATTAATAAAGTTTCATGTATATCTATGGGACTAGGAGCGGGCTGAAGGTATGATAATACGCGCGCGCGAGCATACCAGGATTGGTTCTCGGACTGTGAGTGAGCTGGCAGGCGGTGTAACGGATGTTCTCGTATTACGTGAACGGACTGTTAAGATAGGTTATTGGGTAAGTTAATTTAAGTATTTGCGGTACGGTTTGGAATTAAGAGGGGGGCGGTTGTAGCGACGGAAGGGTGGAATATAATTAGATGTAATGGAGGGAGGCCGGTGCGAGATGGCTTACTAGCCGTCTGTAGGGTTAGTTTGACGGCATACGGTCGAGTTGAAATGTCGTGAGTAGCGCGAACAAAACATCGAGGATCGAAATAAGATGGTTCATCAGTTTAAGACTGCTGAACCGTTTCTTCGGTCATGGCGATTGGCTAATTAAGGAAAGACTCATACAGGTAGTGTGTGTCTACACGAGGAAGAAGAGTGCAAAGGTCTATTTAAGTATTAAGAACGAATAGAAAGGGAGGAGGAATTATCGTCTAAAATTTTACGATTTATTCATTGACATGCTTAAATAAGACAGTAAATAAATGTTAAACGTCAGTTGATCGTGGTTTGGACGCCTGGCATAGAGGTGGATATATCTCTGATGTCGTTATGTCAATAAATATACTATAATAAAGAACGGTCTAGTATAAGAGCTGGAACTATACCTGGAATGAATACTACCACAAAAAAAGACCCGGATAACTGGATTGATAGTGGTTTTGTTCTAAGTCGTAAGTTATAATAGCAAATATACATTACGTAATAAAATTTAAGAAAAAATGAATAAAATGTATCTTGAAGTTTGTGTTTTCGGTATATATATATCATCTGTAATTATACTAATTGCTAGAAATTCTCTGGAGAAGTTTATCGTGTTCAAATCACGAGTAAATTGAAAATGTTCATAATACCTAGAGTGGCTATAACTTTAACTCTGTTATGAGATTCTTACTAACAAGTATGAATTATTGTAACAAAAGGTATTAGTTCTGATAACGAAAGGTGTTATGCGCAGTATGTGGGATGTTTTAAACGAAAATACTGAGATATTGCATGTGTACAATAGTATTAGCAATGTTTGGCATGTAACTTTAGAGTTGCCAAATCAAATATCATATATCTCTGGGTCTTTAAGCGATTATAGATTACTGATACGAAGAGTTCAATAAAAGAAGGAAGAAAAAAGTTCTGGATGCATTTTTTGTGTTAAAAGAAAGAGTGGGATATAGGTTCTCTACATCTATGGGAATTATAGTAACATTCAGATAAATGGAATTCTTTAAAATATTTTTAAACTAATAAACTGGTGCAAAAGCTTAAACTAGTCTGTAACGGAAAAGATTGTGTATTTGTACAAACGCAATCAAATTTTAGATATATACATGGAGGTCAAAAACGCAAGTACTTGTAAATACATGAACAAAGATTTTATACGAATAGTTTATTCGCTAAGTGTTAAATATACGGTGTTTAAAAGAAGACTGTATACAATACTACGTAAATGGAATAGAAAGAGAGAATTAAACGAAAACCAGGTCTACGCCAGTGGAAATTTCATATATAGTTGATCATGGGTAATCTGATGGTGTAATTTCGACGCAATATTCATATGATCGCTCAAGAATCCAAATTATGAGATCCTTTGAAGTTTGTGACTAATTCAAGGGTAGCACAAATGTCGTGTTCCTGATGTCTAGGAGTATGAGTGTAAGAGCCATAATAGTGAAGCATAAAGGATCAGTATGTTTCAAACTCTCAATATGAAAGAGATTCCAGAATTATGGGATGAAACAAATTGTTTACACATAACATAAATATGTTAATTTAGTTATTGCTAATGAGTATTCATCGTTATTAGATATTATATTGAATATTTTATGTATTTTAGTAATTTTTTGTAGTAATGAAATTGTATTAGAAATTTATGATAATAGTAATTTGGATTGAAAAAAAAAAAAATTGGTTGAAAAAATTAAATTTAGTGTTAAATTTGTCTTATAAGCTCGTTGTGGTTTTAATATTATTAATTGTTTTCACCAGTCTATGCTTTAAATTTGCGTCTCATGTGAGCGATTATAACGTGTGCAAGGTTGCTGTAATTATATAAGATTATAAGGATAAAGTTTTTTGTTAATCTGTCGTATGTCTTATATCCAGGACATATTCAAACTAGTAGGATTCAATTAAATTTTTAAAGGTATTGAGCTTTAATTAAAGTGAAAATAAATTAGAGGTGGAAGTGTTATCGAGAAAGATTGTTCAGGAGAATATGATGGAATGTTTCTAATGTAATTAATTCTTTCAATTAGTAAATGTTTACTCGTATCATTATAAAATTTTTGGAGTAACTGTCATGTTGATGTTCTGAAGAGAGGATTTTATTCATAATGTTGAAATTTGTTTGTGATAGAGGGATTTTGGGTTTTAAGTACGCATCTTTGTAGCACCAAATTGGCTGCAATCGGTATAGAAAATGTTGCTGCAATATTTGTGTATTAATTAGAAATGATGTAAAGTTCTTACCAAGATATATCTTGACGGGATACATTTATTGGAAACATGGGGATTTTGTACACGGTGTTTCATTATTTGTGGAAATGAAATTTGACTTGTGTAATAAAAATCTTATATGAAAATGGAATTCATGGTAATAAATGATACTGTAATGGATGTACGAGGTTAGTCAAAGGATGATTTCAATAAATGAAGAAAGTAGATTATTTAGTAAGACCATGTTGGGTATGTAAGTGCGATGTGAATCTTGGTTCAATTTGTTATCTTAAAAGGATAGAACATATTCTTAGTAGTACAAAGCCGCAAAAAGCTTATTGTTATGAACAATCTTGCATGTGGAAATTATTTCTGTATTGTATGAGACATTGGACTTTCAAGTTCGAGTTGTCGTTATCTAATATAGTAAAGTTATTCTTGAATGGTATATGTATAGGTTCGTTGGTTTATCTCAATTATTTCGCATAGTCGTAGTAGATTCTCTCTAGGGATTCGCTCTCATTGCTAGTTTATCATGGAGAGAAAGAAAAATTAGTAATCTTTATTTGACGTATGAGTAGGTATATTAAATCGTAGGAGTTGCTCATGAATAAATCATATATTGAAAAAGGCATCGGAATATAGTCAATAAAATGAGAGTTGGATCCAATATATAAATCGTATAGTCCTCTTAAGAGTTTTTATAACTTAAGTCAATTGTGAGTTTTTAATTTAATGGATTTTAAAGTTGTTTTAGATTGTTTATATAATTAATAATTAGCTTATATGTTTTTTATGTGTAAGGGTAGAGATTTTTGTTACTGTTTTGTTTATTGTTGTTTTTATATCTTATAAAATTTTGATAGTGGGGTTTGTTAATCGGATCTCTTAATGCTCTCAGAGTACCTTTCTGTAGCATATTTTTGATGATATATTTTGAATATTAAGGATAGTTTTGTAATTTGGATGTAGATGATTTGTTGTTTGGATTATCGTCGATCAGTTGTATGTTGTATAAAGTCCAATGCCATGTGCGCGTCTGGGAGTAGTGGTATTTGTGGATAATGATGTATGATCTGAATGTTGTGAGGTTGGTATTCGGACATGAGCATAGTGTGTTGGTGACTTACAGGTGTTAGAAAAAAGAATAGTGAGTTTTAGATTTAGGTATTATCTAAATGAAAAAGTAATATAAGAGAAATCATATGAAACGATAGATTAGGCGAGCCTACATAATTTAAATATCTTGTGGAGTTCTATCTATGGGGCCTAATGGTAAATTACCTAAACACAGAAAGTTTTCTTACGTACGTTATTCTTTGAATATAGGGGTTTAAATGCTGGCATGCCATTACTTGTTAGGGTTCACTCAGAAGATGTAAAGAACACGGTAGGATGACTTGAAAGCTCTTATAATGTACATATTCTTTATAATGTTAAGAAATTAGTAGTAAAAATTTGAAGTTAATCGGGAAGCTATGTGTAGGCTCTAAAAATTTAGAAGACCATATTTAATGATGTAAGGATGAATGGTGGGAGGATGTCTTTCCACGAGATGATGGAGAGTTATAGAAAGATATGCCAAACTTAATGTTTAAATGATCATATTTTTGAATGATACATTTCTAGTTATTGGCGTTGTTGATCGTCGGTTAATATATATAAGTTACTGCTCTAAAGTGAAAATCTATGAATTATGATTGTGCTAGATTCGTGCTTTGGAAGAAAATGTGTTTAGCTGTAGATATTGAAAGCATAAAATACATTCATCAGCGCACAAGTGTTATATAAAAAAAATTTGGTATTTTATTCAAGTTATGACCAGGTGGTAGTTCGTGTTGGTCTGTATAATTAGATGATCAAAAAAGAGAGAAAAATTTTGAGATTTTTTCTTTGTCTAAATAATGTCATGTATTTTTGATGAGCGTTTATATCCACAGATATCACAGACAGGAAAATTACTACTTCTAAGAGTTGCACGCTAGTGAAACTTGATATCTTTTGGGATTTGTGACAGAATATAACACAGAAGATAAACTTAAAAGAAAAGAATTTCTTATAATATGACTAACCTTGATGATTCTAGTTGGATAGAATTGTACTAACGGATGTAAACTGATGATACAAAGGTCCAATAAAATTTTGGACAAATATTACGCGCAAATTAATTGACAAAGTATTTATTACAAAGTTGTTCTGATGAGCCTGTAGTAAACATCTATATATTGAAGTCTTAGTTTCGGGTATTATTTGTATGATTACAAAAGTAATTGCCTTATATTATATCACGTAAAATTACGCCCAAATTAATTTTTATATATATGAATTAAAGCATAGATTCCTTGATCGTTTCTTATGACATGGTTGTTCGCCGTTTGGCTGGTTAGATTGATTTATTGATTTATCGATGTCTGTCACATATACATATCTCCAGCAAATGTTTGTGAATATGCACTAAGTAACCTTAATCTAATAAACAAAAATGAAATGACACATTAATTTAGTGCAAGTGAACATACATAATGTGTGATAATGTTAACCGCTATTGCG
>QOCX01005511.1:0-12730 GCA_005959815.1 Sarcophaga bullata | reverse complement strand
ATATATAAGTATTGTGAGCATAAGTTTATTAAATATTTTGAAATTGATTTCAAAGAGACTGAAATGTAGTTTAACAGCAAGTAGTAGTTTGAACACCATTTTAAATGATTATAAAACTTTCGTTTTAGTCACTTTGTATAACCAAAAAAAAAAGAAAAAAAGAAGCAACAACAAAAAAAAACTATAAAAAAAATTAGTTAGATTTTCTTCTTATAACTTAAGCATAAACCATTAGAACTCCAACCCACTTGTAATGCTAAATAATAGTGAAAAAAATATAGTAAAAAAAAGAAAACAAGCTAAAAGACTGATATGCCTGTTAATATGGTAAAACATCTTTTAATTTCCCAAAAAACAAACCTAATGCTCCCTCCAAACAAACGTTTTTATATATGTTAACATAATTATGATTTTATATTATTTAATAAAAAAACAAAAACAAAAACAAAAAGTCCGTTTAAGCAAATTAAACTTTCTCTCAATCTCTCTCCCTCTCTCTCTCTCTATGTCTCTATCACTGTCTTCTTTCTCTCTAATGTGCTTAAAATTATTAATAAATTCTATAAAAATATTGTAATTTACTTAATAACTAGTATTGTTTTAAGTTTTAATTGTTAATTAATTATTACTACTGAAGAATTTTATTTAGGTTTTCTATAGTCAATAGTCAAACTCTAGTAAGAAACCTTTCAAAAAGAAAAAATAAATAAATAATAAAAAATAGACTTAAAAATAATAAAAACTAAACCAAAACGGACAAGATATATTTAAAGAAAATTATATTAAAACAAGTTAACATTATTTCTAGTAACATATTTTACAGCAAATGTGTAATAACTTTATCAATTTGTATGTGGTGTAATTTTTTATGTTATTTTTTTTTATTATTATTATTATTATATTATATTTTTAAGTCTACAAACTTAGAATACTAACTATAATGCAAGCAGAGAGAAAACTAAAACTATTTGCTACTTACTTGGAGCTATGTATTGGAAAATTTTGTTTGTTTTTTTTTTAAATTTAATTATTGAGAGGCTTTTCATTGTAGTTAATATTCTATGTGATATAAAATACAAAGTTTAGAAAACAAAACAAAAACTCAAAATATATTTATATTGCTAATAACATTAACAACAACAACAACAACAACACAATAACAAAATAAAGAAAATGTTTAAATATTTGTCTAATGTTTCAAAAATATGATTTCAAATGATCATGTCTAATTTAATAAAAATTTCTTTTTATTCAGAAATATTTTAACTTAAATGTATTAATAAAAAAAAAGCATATTTAGTAATAAGATCTCTTGCTTAAAATGATTTTCTTAGAGATACATAACAATCGCTAAGAGAAAAATTAAATACGAAATAAAATTTTCAATTGCAAAGAGTATTTCTCTTTTATTTCGTAATACCCACAAGACATGTGCTATATAATTGAAATCGTGAAAACGTATAAATAAATTAACATTTTTTTTCTTTATTGAGTTGTTAAATTGATATTATAAATATAACACAAATAAATAAATAAAATAATTTATATATTTATAATTTCTAAATTTATAATAACAACAATTAAAAATACTCTCACTGCTCAAAGCAATTTTATATCTCGTTCAAAATATACAATATTAAGTGATAAATGTATTATATAAAAAAAAATATAAAAAATAAATAAATAAAAATAAAAAAATAAAAATTGTATATACAAACGTTGTTTGATATAGTGTATAAATATATTAAATAATATAAATTCTTAAATTTTAAATAAATTAAAAATAAAAAATAAAACTTAAAATTATAATCCTTTAAATTTGGCTTATAAGATTTACATATGACGACAACATTTGTTCTCTACAAACAAACAAGAAATACGTTTTAAAATATAAATTTAATTAATTCTAAACTTATATAAATAAGATATAAATAAAAAAGGATTAAGTATTTTACTAATTTCTCCCTTCTCTCTTTCTATTTAAATATAACAGAAAACAAAAAAAAAATAAAAATAAAAAGAAAAAGAAAATAAATGAGAACAAATAAAATTATAAATAAAATTATCTATAGAAAGTGCTTTCAAATACGAAACTAAATTAAAATAAATTAAAAAAAAAATAAACTTTAAAATATAATTACCAACAAAACATTGATGATAACATCATATGCAATGTTGGGTGAAAACAAAAAAAAAAAACAACTAACTAAGCAAACAAGTTTCGACTCTATTTTGGAGATAAAGTTTTAAGTAATTTGCAATGTTACATTATTACAAAACACAAATAAAACAACAAAGACAAAACAAAAAATTAACTTAAATGTAAAACAAATACTTGATATAATGTTTTTTATTATAAACAAAAAAATAAGGAGGTGACAAACAGGTTTAGAATAAATAACAAAAAAAAAAAAAAAGAAACACAACAATATATGAAGTTTCAATACAAGAAAAATTATATTTAAAAAAAAAAAACACAAAACAAAACAATATTTAAGAAAGGAACATAAAACAATAATACACCATAAAAAAAAATATAAAAATAAGGACGTTTATATAATAGAAAATTTTTAAAATTATGGGTTTTTTGTTATTATTAACATAACTTGTTGCTAATAAAAAAAGAAAACAAAAAAACCAAAAGAAACAAAAATAAAAATTCAAAAACCTACAAAATTATTAAAATATTTGCAAAAAAAAAAAAAACAATTTTTTAAATTGTAACAGACTTAACACACCATTCCTTTTTTTCTTACTGCTTTCTCTCTCTCATCTTCTCCTCTCTTTAATATAATTGTATGTTCTTATATGATTCTCGTAATAAATTTCATACACATTTTGTGCAATAAATGAAAAAATACATAAAATCGAATATGAAAATAAACTTTTTTTTCGATTTTTTTAATATACAATACATATATACATACGTTTTCTTTACTTACAAACATTAATTTCTTTTTGTTTTTATTATTATTATTGTAGTTAGGCAAAATTTTTAAAAAAGAGTATGAATAAATATGTACATTTACAACACATATAAACATACATAACACAACAAGCTAAGCAAAATGGCATATTTAAAAAAATTTATAAATTGAAAATTTCTCTTAAAAACAAAAATTTATAAAAAAAAAAACAAAAAAATTAAAAAACAATATATTTTCTGTTTTTAACATGGTTTCAAATAATCCAATCCAATTTAATTTAATTTTCTTCAATCACTACAATTTACAAATAATCAAAATTTACTTCTCATTCATATTGACTAACAACATTGGGATTGCCTGTTAAGTTTGATTAAACTTGCCAATTATCCTTAAAGGCTTTCGATATTTTTGTAATTTATTGAATTGTATTATGACCTTAATGATTGCAAGGACAATTGTTTTAAAAGTTTATTCGTTTATTTTCTTCTTTTTGTTTTCATTGCCAAAGATTTTGTTCATACTTTACAATTCTTTACATTCATTTAAATAACTTAAGAAATTTTTCTATCTAACCTTAAAATATATTAAAAAACCAAATCAAAACAACAACAACACAAAATGTTTAAACAAAAATAACAACTATAATTATATATTAAAACAAAACAAAAAAAAAATAAAGAAAAAACAATTCAAACATTCTAAAAAGGCAGAAATTATTAATTATACACATCAGCAAGCAAACAAAAACAAAAAACAAAAACAAAATGAATGATTGCTATTCCAATAATTAATAAAAAATATTTAAATTAATGAAAAAAAAATAAATTTATATTGCTTGTTTTAATTTTAAAGGACATGCTAAATGGAGTTTTAAACGATCCAACTTTATGTAAAGAAAATTAATAATTAAAAAGGAATCTTTCAAAGAAACTTTTGTAAACTTGCTGCTCTTAGTAAATCTCTGTACAGATATTATATACACTGGAACCATACCATCGTTAACGACAAAAGAAAACATAAATCTTTCTGTTGAAAAAGTTGAACCGAACCCACTGAGTTGTTGCGGCTAGTAGGATAGGTAGTGGTCTGGTTGAAGAAATGATATAACTGAAGGTCTGCAATCTTGTTTGATTGACCGGCTAGGGGAATATCCTTAGCAGAACATCTATCTACAGGGTATTCATTCGTAGTGGGTAGTTTACTTTTATTTCATTCTTTTCTTCAGTTCAAATTCTATTTTTGCCTCTCCTCTTTCTTCATTCATTTCTATGAAGAGTCATAATATACCAATGGATCTCTATGTGGTGGCGTGCTACTACGAATACAGTAGCGCGGCATTTTACTGACTTAAACTACGAGCTTGAAACAAATAATGTGAAAAGTTACCTCTGCATCCAATCCAATAATGAGCTAATCCACGATATGGACATTGTTTAAGGCATTTTCAACCAGAGGCTACGTTAACTCGCCCATATCGCTCGTATTAAAGGGGATGTTTCGGTGAGACGACTAATTTGATTTGGAAATTAGCAGAAGACAGAGTACAAACTGACTTTGTCTGCAATAGAAGGAACAAATCGAAGAAGCCCTGTCATTAATTGGAGTAACAAACTGGGAAGGCGAGTACAAAACAGAGAACCAATTAAGTGAGGAAAGACGTTAATACAACTCTTAGAATTCTTA
Organism: Sarcophaga bullata; assembly: GCA_005959815.1. Taxonomy (NCBI): domain Eukaryota; kingdom Metazoa; phylum Arthropoda; class Insecta; order Diptera; family Sarcophagidae; genus Sarcophaga; species Sarcophaga bullata. Next base: position 8,120 of record QOCX01005511.1, on the reverse strand, counting down.
CATATTGACGCTTGTCCATATTTTCCTCAATTATGCGCAGCGGCCCAAATGAGAAATGGTTTTGTCTCATTTTCTTTAAAGATTACAATCCAAATCCCAGTTCCTGCACATTTCGTGCATTCTTACAACTTGTCGCAAATCGGCTTCTTTGTTTACAGGCCACCATTTATGTGGTCGAGCGGTTTGTTTTAGTGTTGCCATTGAGCTGTATTCGTACAATAACTTTTAAAGTATGGACAGATTCTGTTTCTACTCTTGTTAAGTTAGGAACGTTTTCAATTAAAGAAAAATACTCTGTGCAAGCACAGTTAATTGATTTGAAGTTTAAAAACTTAACTGAATTTTAAAAATGATGAATTTTGATTAATTAAATTTGTTAACAAATTTTAAAGAAATAACGGCCAACATAGTGTTGCCATTACTAATTTTATATAGACAAATTTGACATGCCAACATCCAAATATCTGTTAAATAAACAAAATTCCTAAAGTTTGGCCACTGTCAATGTAATGAGATGCTGTGTTTCAATTTGCATGCCAAACTTTTCCCTCTGGCTGCTTTGTAAAAGCTCAACCATCTGGCAGCATTATATATTTCAAAAGCTTTTGTATATAAAACAAAGTCAGCTGTCAGGTAATGTCATTTTAAAACACGTTTGGGCGTCCGTGGGTGTGTGTCAATATATAAGGGTTTTTAAACGTTTTTTAAACTTTCCAAGAAATTAAAATTTAATTTAAGCGTTTTCGGTTAAACGTTTTTTTTTTAATTAAAAGGGTGAAAAAATTGCAAAAATCAGAATATAAACAAAGTTTTGTACCATCGACCAGTCAAAGTAAAAATACTTTTAGTCACGCAGCGTCTACTTTTTTTTTTAACAGAAGAGGCGTTAGATGAGAACACATAATATTATTCCATCAAGAGCTGTTGTTGTGTTGGTTAATGGATGTTTTCAGCACTTACAGATATTTTCATAATACCGCATAAGAAAATAAAATGTACAAATAATTGTTATTATTTAATGAAAGAAAATTTATAACAAATAAATATTAGAACAGCAAAGTGAAAGTGATAATATATATAAAAAAAAAATTAAAATTATAAAATTTAATATCAATTAAAAAAAAAAAAGAAAAAAATCGAAAAAATTATTAACTCAATACAGCAAAAGCAGCAGACCCAAATAAAAACAGAAAAAAAAACTTAATTTAACGTTAAGCAGTTAAAATCAATTTTCAAACTGACCTCAAAGCAAAGCTGGTAAAACATACGATATTTTATACATACGCTTCGTAAGAAAAACAAGCAAAGCAAAAATAAAAAAGCAGAAAAATTATTAGCAAAACAAAAACAATGAGTGGATACACAGATTTAACAAAACTTGAAAATACTCGGTAAGTTTAGAAAAAAAAACCCAAAATTAAAAATACGAAACAAATCGATGTAGCATAGTAGCTCTTCATTCATTTCATATTAAAAAAAAAAAACAGAAATAATAATAAAATAAATTATTAATTTTATGATTAAATATATGCATAAAGCATTTGTAATAGTAAGAATCGTTTTTGAATCGTTTTTTTTAACAAAAGCTTCAACTAATACTCAATAGTTACACTATAGTTGGTCATAATATAATAACTTTGATTTAGCCAATGGCTCTCTTGATCAGGTTATTTTTCGTACATTTGTCTTCCCTTCATCTCTTATTAAATCTAAAGCCACTGCCACTGCTGCTGCTGCTGCTGCTACAGTCAGTTTTTTGGGATTCAATTATTTCAATTCATATGAGAAACCCAAGAAAAAAAATGAAACATTATTCTCTCTCCCCTCTCCACTAACACCATAAACTTGTACGCTCTTGTATTATTTATAATAAAAATAATGACGTACATTTTTTTTTTGCTTTTTAAAAAGTTTGTTCAGCAATAGCAGCAAACAACAACAACAACAACAACAGTAAAAAAATCATCATATCATTCATATCGTACGATACGGTACGGGGAAAAGTGCTATGTATACGTGTGTTTGTTTGTTTGGCTTAGTTCATCATTATATTTCAATTATTTATGACCACATTTACAAGTACATCCACGACTCGTGAATAGTTAAAACTTCTTAATATAGGTTAAGGGAGGTAGGGTAAGGGTTTTATATACAGCGCGTGTTATAAAAGGAAAGAATTTTCTTTGAGTACTTCCACTATCTCTTGTAAATCTCAGTTATTTTCTAAACCCAATGCTCACACCCATTGAAGAGATAAGGAAAAGTATTATTTTTGTTAGTCATCGTAATAAAACAAAAATCAAAACTACCAATAAGGTGGAATTGACACTTAGTCATGTTATATTGATAATGCTGTTTGTAATTGCTAGAATACGTAAATTTACAAAGAAATTATTAGAGTGACACTATTATCGTCATATATTTGTTTTGATGTTTTTGGTTAAAATGGGGTCACCTACTGCCACAACCACTACTGCACAATTTAAATCTTTTTTGTTTTGATTTTTTATAAATGCAACCACCGCCATCATCATCATCTTCAACGTCTCATGATGCCTCACTTTAAATCGCCTGTTTGTGTTTTTGTTGTTTATTTTCAACATACAAATACAATTCACCGTTTGTTATGCTTTTTGTACTGAAATGCGCCACCTTAAAATCAGCCGATTTTGATGTGGTATTCATTGTGTTTTACGCGCATGCTACAATTGATAACAGCTGCCAATTTTGCAAGTTTTGCTTTCAAAAACTTCTATTTGCTTTCAATTCAGCTGTATTCAGCAGTAGTCCTCAAACCAAAAAAAAAAAAAATCCCAGAAAAATCTGGCAACATTTATTATTGTTGCTAACGAAAGTTGCCGGTAACTGCTTTCGTCAAAATCAATTGAATTCTAATATTAAAAATAGAATTTTTATAATATTGATTACCGTATTTATGTATACACAAAGAAAAGAAGAAATAAATAAATATATCGTATTAATTGCAGTTGTAGTAGTAGTGAAATATTAAGAAACAATGGTGTTCAATTAAAAAGAGCCGCCCTTCCTCCTTTAATATACCACTTCCGAAGGAAATTTTTTTTCAATCTCCATGGTTTTGAACAACCATGACAGGAACTGCGACCAGAACAGGACATTATCTTATAACGAACGACTACTATTGTCAATTATGCTTTATTAACGTGTGAATTGAAAATGTTGACGAATCACTGGATAGAACAAAAGAACCTAGAGTAGGCTGAGGAAAATGTAAAAACCGGTGTAATAAGTAGAAAACAGAGGTTGGACATTCAATATGATATGAGTTTCTCAGATCGCTTGAAGTAAAATATTATTGCCTTCAAGGATTATTTGTTATTCAGGCAGACTTGTTTTCTTTTCTAAACAAAAACTGTTGCATGGCATGTTGTTGTAAATGATCTAATGCTCCCGAAAGTGATCATTAAGCATCCAGAAGACATTCCACCAAGTATTGTTTAGTCAATAGCTCACAGTGGCGCTTGATATCATGATGTTCCAGCAAGAGCGTTTAAAGACCATTTCCTTTTCCACACACTTCTAATTGATGTAAGCAGCATGTGTGGAGAAATGAAGGAGTTTCCTAACCCTTGGGATGCGGTTACTTTCGAGTGAGTGTCAATTTCTCTCTTTTCTTTCTTTTCTCCTTATTGTGATGAGATACTGTTGATGTGGATAACGTATCATATTATCAAAAGTGAAGGCTACCTTGAGTTCATGCATGAGATTCGTGCAGGTCCCAAAGTAGAATTTACTATTTCTTTAACGATTCTTATAAGCCAATTGGCTTAAGTCTCAATACCTTCGTTTTCATACCAAGGGGGGCCTCTATTTATTTGAACTTTACTATGTATGTATGTATTTACATACAAATGTATGGTAATACTATATGTAGCACTTGGGAGTTTGCTATTTATGGAAACATTTTGACCTTTTAAATTAAATAGACAATTAACTAAATATGGTGGAGGAAATAAGGATTCTTGCATACAGGATCAGAGTTGATTACTACTATTATTGTACAGGTTTGCTAAAAAAGCAAACAAAAAATACGCTGAAACAGATAAAGAAAACTTTCTTTCACAACTTTGCCGAAATTTGTTGATAAGAAGAGATCTTTTTGAAAACCCGTTTGCAATTTCTATTCGTCAAATAAAACAACCAACAAAGCAATTAAAGTTCTTCATTTATTTTCTATACAATAATACTAAAGTGTTTATATTTTGCGTTTGTTTATGGGGACTGGTAATTTAACTGAGTCAGCACTATCAGCAGATATAGAAATTGTAGAGATTAAAATGGTCGGCAGATCATTTAGTATCGCCAGAACTATATGTGCTTATAGATGAATGGAGAGAAATGAGAAAATGTTGAAAGTGAAGGCCAAGGCTGTAGCGTATTTATAAATATTTATGCTTATTTTTTTTTAAACTATTATCTGAACTTTCATTTTTTTTTAATATAAGGAGCCTTTCTTTTAATAGCAGTTTATATATTGATTTAGAGTGTCATTGACTGACTTCTATGTTAGATGATGTAATCTTATGCATGTAGAGGAACTTTGTAGCTACAATTTAAATTAGATGCTAAATGATGGTGTTCCTTTAACAAAGTCTTGACTTAATTTAAATAATAAACGAAGATGAGGCGACGTCTTTATGTCTGCTGTTGATATTTCTTTTTTTTTTATTCCAACTCTTGTCTTGCCATTGGTCTAAGAAGTGTGGCGTGTTTTATCAGCTCATATGGAATGGATTTTTTTTTATAATTTACTTCCATTCACTGTCGTATTTTTAAGTGTATATACATGAACAAAAGTAGTATCTGTAGGTAGTATATATACATGGAAATTTTATTTGTTATAAATGCCAAAATAGAAATCAGTATAGAAAGTTTTACAAACACACAAGCAAATTTTTCTTTTTTTTTTACTTAAAAATTATTATACACTGTGGTTGGTTGGTTGGTGGGATGATTATGCAATTCATGATAACTTCAGCAGTGATAATAAATGATTTTACAAAAGAATTCATTTAATCATGTTAATTTGCTTAAGTGATATTATGAGGCGAATAATAGCAAGTGGTGCCACACATCCAGACAGAGAGAACAGAGAGTACAATAGATTCTTTAAGAAATTTTCTTTTTTTTTTTCTTTTCTATTTTTTTTTTAGTTTAGTACAGTTTATTTATATTAGGAATTCTATTATATTACCAAGTAAACAGTAAACTGAGAGAAGACAATAATAATTTGAGAACAATTTTATACTTTTCAATAGAAATGATGTAATTTGTTACGATATAGAATAATTATATATACTACGTAGATTGTATTGCATTAATTACTAAGTATTTACGTGTGATAAAGTATAATTTACAATAAAGATTAATTCAATATTTAAATTATTAAGAAAAGATTAATTAAATTAAACTGTTTAGCAATACAATCAAATCAAATACTTTATAAGACTAGACTTACAGACTTAGACTGACGTATTTTTTTGTATTTAATTAAGAAACAATAAAAACTAATAATTAATTTGGTTAATTTGAAAAGCCCTTACTGCGTCTGTAAGCATTTATAAATGTAAAGCATTCTAAGTACATACATAATAAATCTTCTTTGTGTGTTATCACGGTCACAGTCTAAAGTTTTAAGTACTTTACGAAATGCTTTACAAAATGTGCACGTTGTAAAAGCGTGCGTGCCTATATGATACGCAAAAAAAAAGTTATAAACATACAGACATACATACATATTATAGATATAAATATACAAACATATGTATATTTAAAGTTGACATAAAAATAAAACAAAAATTGAATGTCAACGTTTAGTGTAAATGACTGGCAGCCAAACTGTATATACATAAATACATATATAGGCTGACTAACTTAAATATGTTTTAATTCGTTTGGTTCAATGATAAAATTAGGCGTGCGACTATATTGTAAATTATCGTTGTCTGTACTATTTTGATTAGGTCAATCAGCATTGAACAAAAGTGTTTTATTTATTTTATCGCTAGGAATATTCTTTTATTATATTTAAATGCCTTAGAAATTCCAATTGTAAAACACTTCTGTTTTTATTATCATTAATCTAAATCTTGAACTATTCTTAGGATTGTAAGGCTTATAAAAATACTTGAAAAAAATTTAATTTGAAATTGAATTATAGTAAGCCAATGCAATCAGGTGACAATCATGCATTAAACTGGCCATTAAATACAATTTTGGCTTTTAGCCAGACATTAGCCACGAAAGAATTGTATTCTTAAATAAAGCGCAAAAATAAACGAAAGTTTAAATAAAAAACTATAATTAGTATGATAAAAATATACGCAATTGTTATTATTACTTTTAATAGACAATAATTATATACAAATGTTATGTTTGTTTGTTTGTTTGTTTGTATATGTGGCATGAAACAAATATGGTTTTTATTTACAATAAAATTTTCAAAAATTTCATCACAATTACATCAGTTCCTTACTTCATTCAAGGTTAACTAACGCATTTACTTTGGTGGCTAGCCAATATTGAAATTATCTTGCCAATAACCATATATTTTATGTATATTTGTAAACCAGTACACTATACTGACTGGCGTTTCCACATTTATTACAAGCCATAAATATTACAAAAAGTAAAAAGACGAGTTACTTTTTAACGTCTGGTTTTGAACTTGGCCCTTAAACATGTAATATTATGAACATAAATAATGCAAAAACAACTGGAATGCTTAGTGTCTCACAAAAAAAAAAAGTATTTTAAAAACATTTTTTTTCTTTTTTCTGTTCATCAACCAAACCAACAAGCCCCCTTTTTTTATAAGTGAAACTCAAGGCGCGCACTACCATAGCAACTTAACTGTCCGCTACATAGCAGGAATTAATAATTAAGTTTCTTTATATTGTTTTTTTTTATTAGTTTTTTCTATATTTGTGTAGTAGAAAGAAAAAAAACCCATTGAAACTAGAAACTTCATTTTTTTTTTAAATAAAATATGATACGAGCCCAGGTTTTAATTTAAAAATTTTAAATTGAAAACTTTAAAATAGCAAAAGTTGTTTATTTAAAATAATAAAATCATCAATAATCATAATTTAAATTCAAAACATTTTGCCAACTCATGACAACTATAAACGTTCACAATTCGTTTTTTAACAGTTTGACATTTTTGCAAAGCCAAAACCAAAACCCAAAAAAAAACTTCATTTAAATTCTTTTAATTATTTTTAAATAAATTTTAAGTAATGTCCGTCCAAAGTATGCAAAAGAATAATGCTTGAAATAAACCTGTTAATATGCTAAAATATTTTTTTTTTTCAAAAATCTTTGTATTTTTAGTTTCATATTCACAAACTAAAATTTTAATTAATTATACAACCAAAGTTTATAGATCTTACAAAAGACAATATTCTTCTTCAAGGTTTGATTCTTGTTCTCCTTTTATCATTTATAATTGGGCTTTAAAACACAAACAACGCGGAAGTTTTCATTTTCGACTAGACTCCATGACGACTTCTTCTTTAAACATCGTATCATGTTTGACAGTTTATTGATTTCAGGTCATTAATTTTAAAATAAAAAAAAAAAAAAATCTTTGTTTTTATTGTTAATTTTACTAATTGTTTCCTAATATTTTAATTATCAATGTAAAATGGTTTTTTATTTTAGAAACTGTTTGCGTCGCATTGCCCGCCACGATGAATTGCAATTTTCGAAAGACAGCATTGTCAATGTCATGGAGAAATTTGTTAAAACAGTTAATGTTATGGATGAAACCATATTAGTTCCATGCAGGCTCATGGATAGGCAGGTAAATATAAATAAAACCTTGTAAACATTATAAATAAATTCAATTTAAAACGAACGACGTTACTTAAATGCAAAACATTTCAAAAACAAAAGAAAAAAATTTCTCTTCAAACCTAACCTAAAAATTGTAAAAATTCAAAATAAAAGGTGTTATGCATTTAAAATGACGCTCTACCTTATTGCTATTATTAGTTTGTTTGCTAAGTTGTCCAAAATTTATTTATTTTGTCCTTTAGGTGGGTGATAGTACTGATATTATACCAACTCCTGGCAAAGAT
>QOCX01005509.1:2275-12732 GCA_005959815.1 Sarcophaga bullata | reverse complement strand
TTTAACATCTAAAGATTTATATTTTGTCTTGAACTTATGAATTTTGTTTATACTTTCTAATTCTAAATTTAATATTTGCTTAACAGACAAGGCATGTTTATGCTAATTTTTTAAAATACATTTTTCATATTTTTTTTCTGGCATATATTTTGCTTTACAAAACCACCAATCATTATCTATTTGGAAGTGTATATATAGAATTTCAAGGATTGAAATTTGAAGGTTTCTCTTGGCAAATAACGATAAATCGCTTTAGCGTTTTATAGGATAATAAAATATTTAGGGCGTTTCTATATGAAAATTAAAAATAAAATAAGAACGTATTAATACATAAACATTATAAATTGGGTATAATATTTAAAACCATGTTATTAAATCTACAGCGGTACAGGTATTGTTGCTATAGATATGACAATAAAAAGTCACCTTCTAACATTAAATAAACACAGGTACAGATCTGCATACTGTATCTTACATTACACAAAATGTCACTTCAGCAGTAGGATAACTTTAAAAATCCACTTACTTCCTCATTCAATATACAGTTAAAGTCGCTGGTGGCTTTTTAGACGTTAGGTCATGGTTGAAACCTCAGGTTAATTATCAATACGAAAATACTTCTTCGGCGATTTTCTTTCAGAATTTTTTTTGGCAAGAACTCGGAGAGAATAAAAATTGCCATGAAAACTTCCTCAAAAATCTATCTTTCGAAGTCGACTTTAACACACAATATAAGTGGTGAGAAGCTAGGCCGTCATCCTGACTAACGGATATGTATCCAGTTAAGTATCATGCCATAAATTATCCACTAAATTTCAATGTAAACGCCGTACCTATAACCCAGTGTAAATTTTTGACCAAAAACTACCAGCGTACTAATAAGATATCACAGATCAGAGCGTTAATTAATTAAAAATTTGTAAATTTTGAAATGTTATCAGATGTTCAATTAAAGCATAAAATCGTTAATTTTTTTATTATATAAATATAAGCTTAAATTTCCATGTAAATTTATGGATTCATATAAAAAAATTTATTCGTATATTAATTGTAAAAGTGCGAATAAAATAATAAAAAACACAATGAGTTTTCGTAATGAAAATCAAATTTTAATAATAACACTAATGCGAAAAATACAAAAAGTTAAATCACCGACATAACTAACGTACCTAGTCCTAAGTTGTTCCAGATTAGTTAAGTGGAATTCAATAAATTTTTGTTTATATTTTCATCCGAAACCTCCACAACTTTGTTTTATTGACAAAAGAACTGCTTTTTTTTTTTTTGGACTTTTACAGCAGAAATTTATTGTTACATAAACATTTCTAACCAATGTCCAAAACCTTAAATCTTATCTGGGAAGAGCAGAGCGATGGGCTTTCAAAACATATACTATGTACAAATTTATTCTACTTTAATATGGTATGAGGTTTGATGAGTAGTAACTTTGACCATTGCGAATTTTTTTTATACTTTTTCAAGTTGTGTCCGTTTCATTATAGTAGCAATCTTTTATTGGAAATACAAATAAGTAATGACATGTCTGTAAAGTTATTTTCGTTTGATCAGAACCCTAAAAAATTAGCGTATTATTATTTGAAAGAGGTTTCCTAACAGTCGAGTATAATATTTTCAAATGACTTTTGTTAAAAAAATTTTAAAATTTTGTGGGGATTATTGATTGTTTATCGGAAAATGTGTCAATTTCAATTTGAGCGACTTACCACGAAGTTGCCTATGTTTGCGCAAAGCGGAATATTAATAATATTTGCAAAAACACAAATATTAGTCCGACTTCTGGTATTGTGCGTGTAAACGTGAAATGACTGCATTTTATGTAATAAATCAATTCAAGATCCATTCAAAATTCTGAAAATTTGGAACTGAAATTCATTTGATAAGATAACTATATAGTATAAAATATAGCACAACTGTTTATACTATTTAAATAGTTAACTACTGTAAATGTTTTTGTCACCGATTTGATCAACACGAGAATGTCTAATCTCTGTACAAGATAAATCATTCCAGGAATGTCATATTTCATATATTTTTTAATTTAATTTTGCAATTAGGATAGTTAAACTTGAAGATAACGTAAAAAAAATCATAGTTTCCAAGTTTTAACCCGATCAAAACTCAAAAGATATAGTTGAACAAAATGTTAGTATAGCCGTTCTAAAGTTTAAATCCTGTCTCCTTTCTAAAAAACTTTGGGATCTTAAAATAGGTCAAACATATTTTTGGTAAATCAATTGTTTTGTGTGAAAAGATCATAAAACAGTTTTTGCTCAAATAAAACAAGTTTTGGAGGGTGTTCGAGAATTTAAAAAAAAGTTATTTTTGAGTTCCACTCAACACAGAGTGAACAACTAGACTATGCAATGACATCGAGTGTATTTTCACTGTCGCATCGTGCTAATTTAATGTAAATTTTTTTCTTATATAATAGTCGTTATGTTCATATTAAAACTGAAGAAGAATCCAATTAGTTTTATGTTTCTGCTACTAAATAGGACAATACTTTAAGGAAAAGAACAAATGCAAAGTTAGGTTGTCAATTCAATATTCTGTGACACCCTCGCCACCGTACAACTCTGGCACAACATTGCGTCCGGCAGTTCTATTTCTGAGGGTATGCTGCGTTGCGCCCGGACAGAAGAAGAAACACTTCCAATAATGACACCACGGGTTCTTAGCAGTTTCAAGTCATTAATGTGCTTTAGTACCAGTATTCCCATAGAAGCGCCCACAGAGATATCCATATCATCTTGGAGGCCGCCGTCCGAGATCAAAAATATGAATTTGTCGCCTACGTGTGCAAACCACTATATTGTCAGTTCATCGTCCAATTGAGGTCGCAGAATTCGTATCAATTCCTATAAATGAATGGAGATCCACAGTCATAACATGGTAATCGACTTTAAAACTGTGCCCTATCCACTCACGGACCGCGACTAAAATCGTGACAAGTGTCGTATGTGTTGAGATTTTTCCTTTCGCAATGAGAAGTTTTCTGCACTAAATTGACAGTTGTAATTACTAAGCAGTAAGATCGAAATTAGTTGATCAGAGAAAGGATTTTGTCGGGAAAGCATTGGGGCCTCCCAATTGCGGTTTGAAGTATACAACACGATCTTATGCAAATCATCCCTAAGGGTTTCTTGAAATTGACTATCCGGTGCAAATAATTTGTTCAAGAGACGATCTTTCGGCGTAGCTACAGTTTCTCAACTGTTAGCCACGTACATCGAATGGCGAACTATTAGTTACTCGTTTACGTCATCTAAAATAATTCAGAGTTAAGGGCCCATAACTTTTCAAATCTTGTAAAACGATGTACATACATAATTAGTCTTTACAACACTCGCTGATTACGCTTACGATTCTTGCTGACTTTGTGTGTGTGCAATTTCATAGATTAGGGCGGTGCGCACAGTTTAAAGTCTACTCCGAAGGACTTATTTAGGGAACTTTTATGACCAATTTAGTTTACTTTGGTTTCTAGAATCTGCTGACAGAAGCGCTTTCTTTATATTTCGTTAAAGTTAAAACATCATTCAATCCAAGTATGATCTGGTTGCTGTTTGCATAATTTAAAAGACGAAAGTTTAATAAGAGCTCCAAGTGATGGTTGGTAGTTGAATATTCACTATTGATCATGACAATATACTCGAATTATTATCAACTAAATTGTTAATTGTTCGAAAATAATCTTGATAATAAAACCTAGATAACGATTATTCTACACTCAACAATTAGAATTTTATGCCTCAGATAACTTATTTATGGCCTCAGCTATCTGATCTTGGATTTTTACTCTGTAAACGTATTGGTTAACAATTCCAATATCTTTGAATGCAATTGATTACTTTATTACCCTGTTGATTTACGATATATCTGTGTATCAGTTTTTAAACATACATACTGCTCTAATTTATAATCTGAGAACCAGTGTTAGCAAGTTAGCCATTGAGACATTTTGTTATTTCGTTACTCAACACCCCAAGACATCAACATTTTGTATTTAATTTATAAGGTCTACGTCGTAACAGCATAATTTATACTGTTATGGACTTGACAATGTTTAATCGTAATTAAATCTGCTTAACCGTATTAGAATATAAATTTATTATTATTTTTTTTTGTTTTCCTATAGTTATAGTCTATTACTCATTTTGTTTTCCGTCAGTAAACGCTTGCATACTGCTTTTAACTCCTATTAATTTCGAGCTTACATGAAGCACCTTGGCAACATTATTGAACAATATTTTAAAAGGGACATTTTTCTAATATTACCAAATGTGTCTTGACTGATTGTAGTATGATTGGTAACTTCCGTAGATACTCTCAGGATATACTATAGGGTGGGTGATTTAAAAGTTTAAATTTAAAAATGCAATAAAACAAAACAGTTTAAAATTTGGCAAATTTTTTTTGTTTGTTGTGAAGTACAATTGTTCCGGTTAGAAATGGAATATTATTTCATTCATTTGGCAGCCGCAAGTGGCCTAACGGTACCTCATTCGATCGAGCCAATTTTCGTGCACTTTTTCCAGTGTATGTGGTCGTCTCTCGGCACTGGTATCGCGAATGTTGGCTTTCAAATGCTCAATTGTCTCTGCTGTGTCGGCATAACACTTTTCTTTAACGGCGCTCAATTGACATCATTATTTCGGCTAATTAAACGACTACCAAAAATTTGACGTAATAAATCGGCTGTGCCATGAAATGTATGGCAAGTTGCACCACCCTGTTGAAACCAAACATCGTTTACAACAATACCATGAAGAGCGGGTTCCAAAAAATTAAATATAATGGTGCGATAAGTGTTTCCTCTGATCGTAATTGTTGCACCATCCATATTTTCAAAGAAATATGGGAGAATGATGCCTACACTCCACAAGGCGCACCAAACAGCTTCTTGTAATGGGTGTATTGGCTTCTATAAGACAACGTGTGTGAGACCAAGATGGAAATGATGTTTATCCGGAAAGTTGATTTTTTGGCACAAATAATCTCAACGTTGCTCAAGCAAAAACCGATTCATTACGTTCAGTGGAGATAATATAATGAATTTTGTAACAGAATCGAATGACTTCCAATTTAAACCGATAGATGGCCCACTCGATATATTCCACATCCTGTATAGAATATGGTGCATAATCAAGATTAATTGCTTTGGAACTTACTTTGTAATGAAATTAAAACTTATTTTCTATTTTGTTACTATTCTTTAAACATTAGGACTGTTAACCAAATCATAGAGGAACTCAATAGATTTATTGTGTCATTTTTTTTGCGCTGCGTCCAAGAAAATTGTAAAAACAAGGTGTCGGTTGCACTTGTTTATTTCCAGTTTTCATTCGCCAACGCTTAATAAAAGTAATATTATTTTGCAAAATAATTTCATATTCTAAGATTAATTTTACAACACTGTTCGATCATAGTCTTAAAAATTGTCTTAAAAAAACAAAGAACGCTGTAGCAAACCCCCGCAGTCCCATTAAGTGTGCAATAACCTATCGATCAAATAAGCCACTTAACTGTTCTTACGGGAAAACTTTACCAATGAATCGGGATTTACTCTGTCATGTGTTGTGTGTTTTTTGGTGTGGTGTGTTTGGTTTCTAATGAAAACCCGTTCTAAAGACTAAAGTTGTTATTTAAATCGTTATTTGTTTCTTTGTTTTTTTTTTTTTTTTGGCTGTTTCATGCGATTTACATAATTTGCTAAATATATGAAATTTTTATTTTATTTTTTATAATTTTCAAAACTTTAAACATTAATTTTATCATTACCCCTATTTTGTTGGCAGGCTTATTATAGCTAGCGCTTTAACTGGCAAAGTTTAATAAAAAGTCTACCAAAAGAGAAAAAGAAAAAAAAAGAAAAACGGAAAACCAACGAATTACTTTTGCAATCGTTATCAATCAAAGGAGTAAAAATTAAGGTACATTTGTTACATTTTTTTGTAATTATATCTAAAAGCCATAAAATTAAATAAAATCATATATGTGCATATTAATGTGTATATTTGACTACATCCGTTCTTGTGATTATGTATCCCTTTTTGTATTGAAGGTAATTATGTAAAGTATTAGTGTGGGCCAACTGAATATAAATGCAGAATATTTTTAAGGTCGGCATAATTAAACCAGCGGTGTGTATGTAATGCTAATTGGTTCATTACACCCTTCAGCTGGACTACGACCTAGGGCTTTCTCAAATCACTTATGGTTGTGGTGTGCGAGGTAAACTACAGTTTAGAGGGCAGGATTACCATTTAGATGCACAATTGTGCAGATGAATTCACTCACCATTGCTTATGGCTCTTTTTTTTTGAGTCTCATCCGAACCGCGGGCGAGTGCACATATCACGTGGGATGCGTTTAACCATTATTTTTGCAGGTTTTACACTCAAAAAATTTTTAAGTAGTAAATATTTTAAAAAAGTGCTTTATTTGAGACCATTGTCTTTATACATTCTAAAATACAATTTCAATTAACAATTTTTTTTGGAAAATTGAAAGGAATTTTATTAATAGGTGAGAAATTTATTTGAACCAAGAGTAGTACCCACCAAAATATCAAAAAAAAAATGCCCGTAATTTCGGTTTAAAGATGTATAACTTTTTATGCATGTGAGTGAAAGGGAAAATCAAATTAGCGTAAATTCTAATTATGTCTTTGACAAGTTAATTAACATAAAAATTCACTCATTATTTTCACTCACTTCTCACCTAATACACAACCAGAAAAATTTTGGGTAACGCTGGTTTAGTTATCCGAACGACAGATTTTTGAAGAAGCTTTTTTGATGACTTAAGTAATTGCAGGTTTACGGACAAATAAAACGACTTATAAACATAATTGATCATTAATAAACTGAAAACTTGGTATTTATTGCTGATTCGACCGAATATTCCGCGAATAATACTCCCGTTATTACCCAAGTCGTCTAGTGTAGTACGGTAGTGCGTCAGATATCTCCCAGCAAAACGGAAATTTGAAAAATTTTTCGGGCTTACTGTCTTAGTAATTTCTGACAACTCTAGAGAAAAAAAATTACCCGTGGAAAGATTCTCAAAAATCTATCGTTCGGTTATCGATCTAACTATATGGCCTGAATCTTTATAAATCAAATATTACTACATTGGTCTAAGTGATTTTGTAAAGCCAGTTCCGTAATCCTTACTGAAGGATTGTAATGAGACAATTGTGTATGTTATGTATGTATGTATGCATGATTTCAAAACATTAAACATTTTTTGTTTTAATCCTTTACTTAGGTTAAATAAGTTGCAAATGTATCTGCTCTGGCTTCTATTACAACGTAATATACCTTTTAAGATGCAGAATAACTCTCATGGGATCGAGATGTTTTTTAATAAGCGGGAATGATGGATTTTGCGGAATCCAGCTGAACAGTACTATTTGACAGGAATTCGTTATTTCACAATCATTTTCATTTATGGAAGCGTAAGGGCAACATTTAAAACTTTTTTTAATCTTTTGAAATTTCATAAACTTTCTAATTCTCCACTTTTATAGTTTAAAACGCCCCAATTTTGATTCACAATGTAACAATTAAAAGCGTGACAGATGCCAATAAATATTACTTTTTGATGATTATCTTCCATTAAAATATGTAATATTTCATTGTTAAATTTAACCGTTCAAATTACCGATTATTATTCCTACATGTGCCAGGGCAGATTTCACTTTCCACTTGTTAAGGCCATTTATATTCCACATTCTCTCCCGGTAATGGTTTCATCTGCAATTTCACTTATTCTGGCAAAAGAATTTAATTTTTTTCAATTTTTAAGGAATAATAAATGTCATTTGGTTTTTGGCACTCTCTTGCCAGAAGAAAAAAAAAGCATTTGCCAATGAAAAGTAATTTTATTTATAACGTTTGAATTGAAAAACCAAATCGAAAGGTTTTTATTTAGGAAAACAAACAAACAAAAAAAAGACGGATGTGTATATGTTTATGATGATAATAGCATTTAGCAACAACAACAACAAACAATTTTCATTGATACAACATCTTAAGCAAAAATAATAGTTGACCGCCAACAGCTAAAACAGCCGAGCCAGTTCATGGGGAAAAAAAGAAACCAAACAATCGCAAAACAAACTAACGTTCACAGCATCAACGACATTTACACGGGGTTTGAAATAACAAAAAACGCCCAAAGCAAACTTTGCCATTTAAAAGTTAGAAATTGAAAATTTAAAAAAAAAAAAAAAAAAATCTCAGCCCAATTTAACCATTCATCACCAGTTTTTTTCTCTCTCTCTCTTCTCTCTTAAAAACTTTTTTCTTTTCCCCTTTTTATTTTCCAAATTAAAACCTGAATTTGGTTTTTTATGGGATTTCTTAATGGCGCTTTTCTCATTCATCATTATCATTGATTTTAAGAATGTTAAGTTTGTCTTTAACTGCCCTAGCCAACGAAAGCAAATATTGAGCACCAATCTGGTCTGTCGCTGGTGGTGTGGTGTGGTGTGGTTATCTTTCCTTTTTGTGAATATTTAAATTGACTTGACATTAGATGAGAATATAAATTGATAATTGTATTTGGAAATTATATTTAAAGCTGTAGGGCCTGGCTAATGAGCCCATTTAGAATATTGTTCTTTTAAGCTCGTTTTTTAGAATTTAATAATCGAGAAATTTTTTTTTTGGCCTCTATTTTTTAGGTTGTAAAGGTGTAAAGTTTATAAATTTTTAATTTTTTTCTCTTTTTTCTGTTTCTTTTTAGTAAGTTCTGCTGAATATATTTAATAAAAAAAAAAGATAAAAAATTAAATACAAAAATAAATAAGGCGCAGTAAGTAAAAATGTACCAAAAAATGTACCAAAAACAGTGACGCCAGAAAGAGCTTCAAACCGCTTTTTACTCTTCTCGTTCTTTTTCAAATGTAAACGACGTTTTGTCTGGAAAATAATTTTTTTAAATGAAACTTTCGATGTTCTTGAACAATGTTCGATGTTTGTTGGACATTGGGTTGTGATGTCAACACTTAACTTCCTTGAATCTTATTGGTTTGGAAGAACAAATTTTTATGTAAATTTTGTCTTCTATCGGTCCCACTAACTTTATTGGTCCAATTGGGAGACAACTCTGCTTAAATTACAAAAATTTTCCTTAATTATTTTTGCTTGTGTAGAGCAATTTGATCAAATTATTTCGATTAATTTTCTTCTAGTATACCATCAAAAGTAAATAAATATGCATTCATTTGATGCGGATTTATCCACAACAATTCGAACTGGATCAATTCACAACCAATGTATCATCAAATACCAAATTGACTGTCATGATCAAATGGGATTCGCATTACAAATCCTTGTGATAGTTATGCTACATGGATGACTTTGCCCATTGATGATATTTGGCCTCTGTACAGTTTGCAGAAAATTTAAAAACTAAAATATACCTCCGACTATTCGGGCCTATAATAAGGTTTTCTTTCACGCAGGAAGCTGTCGATCTTGGAATTTATCTGTACCAGTAAGTGATGATACTTCATAAACCTTTCACATCGAGATTTGAACAACTGTACCTGATAGTCAATGTCAAAAGCATCAGAATGCCCCTGGAATGTAAACAATTACAGTAAATTCAGGGGGTGTGGCACGATACATCGCTATATATAGATATCCTAGTCATTGAAAAATGAGCGCATATATTCTGCTAATCATTACATGCTATAAGCTTTCATGCACTGCAGACCAAGCTGAAAATGTAGGCAGAAATGTCGCATCTGATATTGTAGAATGAAGACACAGATTATCGTGGCGTTCATGATAAAAACAAAACCATAAGACCTTTATAATTGATTAAGTGTGGCGTAACAACATCATGATAAATGTAGGGCATGTGGAGAGAAAATCAAAACAATGGAAAGCTTCATGTGTCATTTCTCAGCTTTCGTTAGCTCGAAGTCTCAATATTTAAGAGAAAATGCTTTACCAGGTATGACTCCTCTCAGAGGAATTGGTTAGACGAAGGAAGTTTGCATAAGAATCAGCATCTTTATTGATCGTTGTTTTTATATCTGCTTTTCGGCATATTCTAGCAGGTAGTGTGTTGGTTTATTAGACGTGAGGTCAAGACTATTTTTTTGGAGACTTCCTCTCAACAGATTGCTGGCAAAAACTCTGAGAAAAAATAATATTGCCAAGAAAATGTTCACAAAAATATGTCGTCTCATTTATAAAATTAACACACACAACATAAGTGGCGTAAGAAGGTAGATCGTAATCCTAAATGAACGGTTGTAATGCCCAATTATGTATGCTTGTAATTGCCTTTGAAATATTAAGCGGGCAAATTTGGTATTTTTGACTTTGATGCTTAGCCTGACCTGAACCTTTTTGAGGAGTTATGGACAGGGTACATAGCGACATGAGACATCTCTCTCTCTCTCTCTCTCTCTC
>QOCX01005508.1:0-12732 GCA_005959815.1 Sarcophaga bullata | reverse complement strand
AAACCATTTTCGTTATGAGTGGACGTTTTGTTATGGTTGTGCCAGTCAAAAAGTCAAAATGATGATGAAAAGTTCGATGTTCGGCTGATTTTGGGCAACATTCTCAAAAACGTTTTGTTTTTCTTTTGTTTTCTTGCCAAAAAACAGTGGGTCAAATTAAGAAAATAGTCTTTATTTCTGAAAAAGTACTTTTTTCTTTCTGGAAAAATACTTTTTTTAGAAAGTTTCTGGAAAAGTACTTTTTTTGAAAAGTACTTTTTTCTGGAAAAGTACTTTTTTGGAAAAGTATTTTTTGTGGAAAAGTACTTTTTTGGAAAAGTATTTTTTTGTGGAAAAGTATTTTTTTCTGGAAAACTACTTCTTCTGGAAAAGTACTTTTTTCTCACTACTTTCTTAAAAAAAGTGACTTTTTGTTGTTGAGAAAAGATTTCTTTTCTTGAAAAAATACTTTTTTATTAAACGTTCCATTTTTAGGGAAAATATAGTCTAGTATCACTTGCTTATTGAGCAGTGGTCAGTAACTCATTCCTTACCTATTTAATGTGTTGTGGTGGAAGTAACCTTAAGCTGGACAACTAAACTGAATTCTGTTTTGGAGTTCAATAGTTTAATAGGGCCTTATGTGTTCACTTGCGTATGTGGTGGCTGGATAATTAATCTTACATTCCTTTCGTTGACCCTTTATTATAGGGACTTAGCAGTTAAAACTAGTCAGCGTCTCTGGAAGGCTGAACAATAGCCCGACCAAATCGAAGACCCTCAATTTGGGATTTTCAAAAGTGTCAACCACGTACTATGACTTTTCGAAGAAGTTTCAATCCAGAGATGTTTGGAATAATGATGTAAACGTTACTCATAAACGGGATGGAGTTGTGGGTAAAGGGATCTTTTCGGTGTTGGCAGGTATAGTAGTTTACTCGTTTAGCTACAGGCAGACGGAGGTGTTTTTCAGGCGGAGATATCAGACATTCAGGCTGCAGTGAGTTATATTAAGGAAGAAATATTTCTGGATAGCCGGACTGTTATCTTGTCCTCTAAGACAATATATGACTGTCAGGAGTCTCTCAATGAGATAGTCGAGCGGTATGATATTCACTTGGGCACACGTGGGTATCGAGATATAGAGGTATTCCAGAACACTGCAGAGAGGTTGGACTTACCAGACGATACACAATCATCGTACTCTCTGGTGAATTACCTACATTGGGAATCCCATTGTCAACGTGCGAGTTTATAACTAACAATGTGGTGATGGACTCTGTCAACGGACAGCTTCAAAAACGGGTAAGATAGGGGTCAGTGTTGGGTGTAGTGCGCACAAAAAGTCTGCTGAAGCGTAAAAGAAACACGCTTAGCAAGGTGGTTGGAGTCATTACTGGACATTTGATTGTGTGGGCTTATGCCAGATGGATTGGTCATGATCATATGACTTCTGCAGGAGCTGCAGAAACAAGGTACGATTTTATACATGCGTGGCGGGACCTACAGTTTAAAGTCGATTCCGAACGACAGATTTTTTGAGAAACTTTTCATGGAAATTTTATATGACCCCCAGAGTTTTTGCCAGAAATCTGTTGACGGGAAGTCGCCGATGAAATGTTTTGTCATATTACCTTTAGTTGGAAATATCTGACCTGTGGTTTGAACGGTGGACTCACGTCTAATAAGCCAACACACTACGTTCTAGGCTACGGCGACTTTGAGCACCGTCAGCCAGCACTGTATTGGAGAACGATAAAAAGACTTTGGTTTCTACTACGCAGACGATCTCAATAATTTACTGGGGAGGGACATTAAAGTTCTAAGTGGGTTCATCAGAGGCTATGAAACGTACCAGGACTAGATGTAGATGAACAAATGTGGTATCCCAATGGACCTTATATGGCTTAACTTCTTCTGTTTTATCCCATTGGGTTGAGAGTCATTTTTATTCTGGTTAAAAGTAACATTATTTTCTCATTAGATGTGTTGTGCTGTAGGACCTACAGGGCTTGATTTACGAAATCAAGACTTCCTAGTGGAAAGAACTTCAAACTCTTGGGTAGATATAATCATTCATAAAGCCTCCATATCACTCCAGAGTATGAAATCCTAAGTAAATATTATAGGAAGACTCACACTTTGATATGTTTCTCGTCACTATAACCATGAACATATTCTCTCAGATAAGGGTATTATAGTAATTTAGGCGGAAGATGCAATCCTATCGTTCCTAAATTTGCTACAGTAAACAAACATTTCAAATTAATAATTGTTTTTTTTTTTATTGCCTACACCATGTTTTAGCATCCACTGTTGTCCACATCTTTTGTTGTGTCCTTTTTTTTGGGGGCCAAGAGTAAGCATTTCAGTTGAATGAATATTTTTCTGCTTGTCTGAAAGATTCTCGCCCCCAAGGTTGACACAAAAAGTGAAGAAGAAGTGAGTTATGGATGCCTATTGAAGAGTGAGAGTTCGTAAAGGTTAATAACGGTAATAAATATGATCTTTTTTTTTTCTTCACAGACAGACAAGCGATAAAAACAAATTTTTCATTACGAAAGTATTTTGATTTTCCTTTCAATCAAAATGATTTTGTCAATAAAAATCGTTTGGGGCGTTGGGGCCTATGTTTTTGTTTTGTTTCGTTTCGTTCATTCATTCATTCATTCATTCATTGTTCATTTATTGTTTTTGCCAATAATTTATGAACAATTTGATTACAGCCTTAGATCGATCGATCGATTGCCGCACTGACTGACTTGACTTGACTTGAGTGACTGTCTATGCGTCTCAATGGCTATTGGTATGTGTGTCTATCTGTCTACGTTTGTATCCGTCCGTCCGTCCGTCTGGCTAGTGTAAATAAAATTGATGAAAAATTATTGCGAAATGAAATGATATGACGACTGGCGGTTTTTGATGGCGTTTTGCTCGTTCGCTCGTCCGTTAGTGCTTAAACTAATTTCCTTTTTAAATATTGTTGTAATCAATTGCAAGCCTTAAGGGTGGACACACGGGGAGGGTGTTTTCCTTCGCGCTGGTCTTTCAAAATTTCCCTTTTTTTCTTTAACGAAAATACACTGCATTTCAGCCGTTGGCCATTTAATAATTTTTTCTTCTTCTTTTTTTCCTTTTTTGGTTTTGTTTTTGTTTTTATTTTTGTTTTCATTATTGATTTCCTTTTTTTAATTTTTTTTTTTTTTTTTTTGTTATCGTCGTCACTTAAATGGTTTCTATTGCATTATTATTTTTTATTGTTGTTTTTTTTCTCAGTTTCTAATAATTTATGATCTCCTCTAGTCAGTATGTCTGGTGGTGGTGGTGCTGGTGCTGCAGCAATTGATGCTGTTGCTTGTGTTGTATGAGTGGTGATAGTCGTCGTATAATAGTAGTGATACTTAGAGACTGCTTGTGCTGGCGATATATTATTATGTTTTCATTTGTTTTTTTTTTGTTGTCTGATTTAAAGGTGGGTGGGTGGTTGGTTTGATTTATTCTCATAATGAGTTTGAAGGAAAATTTAAATTTAACGATCTGTTGGTGCTCATGATGCAATTTAATGGCAATAGTTTTCTTCACTTGTCCTCATGGAAATTATAGTATTTGTTGTTGTGTCTAGTATTTGTTTGAAAATTTATGGATTATTTAACGCATTCATAAATGCATGATCAAAAAAAGGTGTCATAACTAGTTAAGGGGGAGAGAGTAGCATTTGAAGAGTGGCATATAGTTCGACAGGTCATCATAGGGGAGCGGGAAACTAGCTCTTCTAGAAAAGAATCGCTTAATGTCCACGTATTGTAAAAAAAAAAAAATGTCGGAAATAATTGACCAAAAATTTCACCACAATTATTTTAAGAAGTAAAGGCCTTCAGGACAATGAATTAGTAATACTTGACCCTTTATGTGTTAAACTTTTCTTATGTACTGGTCCCGCATCACTCAGTTATTATCGATATGAGCCTACTAGTCTAACTTAAGGTCAAACTATTTGCTCCAAACATCTAATGCTGCTAATTATGACTCTGGTTTTAGAAGAATAGTAGTTCAATCCAAGCTTTCAGATTCTGAAGCAAATATTTTTTGTTTTTATTCGTAGTTTCTGCAGAGTTATTAGAAAATCTCATTTATTATCACCAATCCATTGGTACATAACAAGAAATATTCCACAGTGATGAAAATGAACCACCGACATTTTATTTCAATTCGTTGGATCGTTAAATCCAATAAGTTTTGTTATCCTCTTAAGCTTTCATGATATCCATAGCCAGTGCATAATTGTAACTTCACAAACCTATTGCAATGGAGATCTGGACTTAACAGAAAAGAAATTTAGTACGTCTAACGTAATCGCAGACATCTTTCTGTTGTGTTGTATTTAAGATATGGCTTCTTGCGTCCATCTACTTAATACGTTGATCCTAGTAAATCGAATGTCTAATCATAATCGAAATCGCTGAGCTATTTGCCATTGCTAGACAAAAAAATTTTCCAAATGATTAATCAAAAATTGCGAGTGGAGAAATCTAATCGTTGGTCACCATACGATTTGATTTGCACAAAACCATCCACACTGTATTCTATCCAGATTCACAAATCAATTGACTGGATGGCAATAGACCTATCGAAAGTAAAGACTTTTTGAATGTTTTGTCTCCATAAATGCACATTTTCCTTCATCTTTTACCAAAACAATGATCTGCTAATATTTGGGTGTGGTATAGGTAGTATAAATCTGGAATGTTGTAGCAATTGAACTTGTAGGGTAGATTAGCTTAAATGTTAATGGGGATCTGTTTCACCTATGCTTAGAAGTCAATATCATTTAGTCGGGGTTACAACCTGACTTTATACACCAACCCTCCTGTATGTTAACTTGATCTATGAGGGACAAATCTACTGTTTAACGTCGACTCTAAAAGAGATTAGAAAAGTTCAGAGCTGAGGTTTGAACTTAGAAACCCTCGTCTGGTAAGATAGCACACATTCTATCAGGCTAGGGTGACAATACTTCCGCATAGCGGTGTACAAAGGAAGTCTTGGGTTTTTTTTTCTAGAATTCTCGTATTAAAAAACAACACAAATCAAATCTGGCGGTACAACTGATTTTGGCGAATTATAATATCGGCTATGAAACTAATATTGTTGGTGACATGTAGTTTAGACACAAACCCGAATAGGTCAGATTCGTATCTGGCAAAAATGGCCAAATTTTCATCGCGAATTTTGGATTTTATTAAGTTTTTGGGGCTCTTATCTCCCACCAAATATTCCATCCAGAAAAACATCTGTACTCCTTCGTCAGGAGCGATAACATGAATTATGATTATCACGGGAGATCAAAGATCTTCACTTTGTAAGAAAATGAGTAGGACTTAATGATCTGAGTTTGGCATCACTAGACTCATTATAAAAATTCTATCCAATACACAGAGCTTGTTGGTTCTTGTCTAAAACCAACGATAGACAGCTATCCTTACATCGTCAGACCTTCTATTGGAAATATTGGCCTTTTGAAATTGAAACAAACCAAAGCAATAATAATTAGAACATGGAAGATATTTTCAAGTGAAGTCGCCGTAGTCTGGTAGGTAGTGTGTTGGCTTATTAGACGAAAGGCCAGGGTTCCAATCCCCGGTCAGACATCAAAAACGAAATATGAAAACAAATATCTCTTCGGCGGCTTCCTCTCAGCAGATTTATGAGAGTAAATAAAAATTGCCATGAAAATTTTCTCAAAAATCTGTCATTCGGAGTCAACTTTAAACTGTAGGTCCCGCCACTCATGTATAAAATTAACAGACCCAACATTAGTCGTGTGAAAAGCTAGGCCGTAATCTTGACTGAAGGGTTGTAATGGCCAATTGTGTTTGTAAGATATTTTCAAATATTTCTAAAAGAAATGATAAACTTTAGGATAATAAATATAGACATGGTATTAGCATCTTTAACACTAGAAGGCCACGAGGTCGAAATTGTCCCTTAAAAAAAATGGTGATCATTAATGAATTTAAAGTTTTAACAGCACCTATGATTGTACTGCAGAGGCTATCATTGATTTGCTTAAAATAGATTTTTGTTTTGTAAAAATCATTTCGAATTTGTTTTCAATTGAAAAACTAAAAAAAATTTGTTTTTAACAGCTTCAACAGTTGTTTTCTTTCTTTTCAGAATTTCAATTCGACATCCGTTTTAGATTTGTAACACAAACAAAAACCTAAAAGCAGATGCTCTTTCAATTGAGCTGAACATCTTGTCTAAAGTTTATGTGTCGGCCATTTGATATGTTCATTAACTGAAAAAGGAAACTAAAAACAAAAACAAAAATCAAGTAATTTTTATGCTGATGTTTATAACGACATACTTAACTTTACTTGTGTTTAATTGTTAAAAAAAAATTATTTGGCTTACAGCCACCAGCCTGATCTTAGTTTGACGATTTTAATTTAATTTTGCAAAAAAAAAAAAAAATAGAAACGAAACGAAATAAAAAAAGATTAAAAAAACAAAATAAACGATTACCTTTAATCACATTGATCTTCTTAAACAAATCGTTGTCAATTATCGTCACACAAAACAACAATTTTTTTTTTTTATTATTTTTAAAGAAGATAAATTGTGTTTTTTTTTATAATTTAATTGTGAGGAACACGTGCTATTAAGTTTAAACAAGAAAAGAAACAAGAAAAGAAAAAAAAACATTTTATTTCCTTTCCAAATGAAAAATAATTTTGAATAATTAAATTCAAATTTCCACTTTTTCTTCGACATTCACACTGGGTGCACTGCATCGTCATCATCGCAAAAGCAAAAGGTAAGTGGATGGCTGTTAAATTTATTTAAAAAAAAATATTGTAAAAATATTGTTTACGTCTGTTAAAGACAAAAATAATAAATAAATATTAAATACTGTTTGTGACGATAAATTTGCATTTGGAAACCTAAGACGCAAACCAATAAACTTAGCAGAGTCACTTTTTTTTATTAAGAGAATAAATTCAAATGTTAACAGAGCAATGTTAATTGTTTAACAGCGGCACAAAGTAGATTAAATTGGATGAAGGTGGTTAATTTTCTCAAATCCTAACATTAATTCAGATATCTTACTACTATGGTTGGAAAGAGGATCATCTGGACAATGCTGACGTTAACAGAGCAATGTTAAGGTCTTAACAGCAGCACAAAGTAATTCAAGATGTCCCACTAGCACAGTTCGAAACAATGAGCAATGTTAACGGATTAAAAGCGGCACCAAGTAGATTAGTCGGGATGAAAGTGGTAATTTTTCTTAAATCCTAAAATTATTCATGATGTCTAGCTGGCACGATTCGAAAGGGGATCCACTGGACAATGCTGACTTTAACAGAGCAATGTTAACTGCTTAACAGCAGCACAAAGTAATTCAAGATGTTCCACTAGCACGGTTTGAAAAGGGATCCACTGGACAATGCTGACGTTCACAGAGCAATGTTAACTGCTTAACAGCAGCACAAAGTAATTCAACATGCCCCACTAGCACGGTTTGAAAGGGGATCCACTGGACAATGCTGATGTTAACAGAGCAATGTTAACTGGTTAACAGCAGCACAAAATAGATTAGTTGGGATGAAAGTCGCAATTTTCTCAAATTCCAAAATTATTCAAGATGCCCCACTAGCGCGGTTCGAAAGGGGATCCACTGGACAATGCTGATGTTAACAGAGCAATTTTAACTGCTTAACAGCAGCACAAAGTAGATTAGTTGGGATGAAAGTAACAATTTTCTCAAATCCCAAAATTATTCCAAATATTTCACTAGTACGGTTCGAAAGAGAGGTTCACTTAGTACGGTCTTCCGGACTAGCATTTGCATATGGACGAGTAGGTGTACCATGTTCCATATCTTTCAAATGGCCTCCAGCCTTTTAGAGACTTGTAATGTTTGAACATGTGGGATATTCCATGAGCAGTAGCTTATAGAATGTGTGTGAAGATAAATTTGAATTTGAAAATCCAAGACACAATCCATAAATTTTAGCAGCGCCACATTTAGCGTTAACAAAGCAAAACTTTTTCTCTTAACAGAGCACTGCTAGATGTTTAACAGTATCCATCTGAACAAGACCTAGTATACTAGGTCTATGAGTTCTATATCATAATCAGAGGAAGGTTCCAAGGCCTCTTAATATTATCGGCAATATAGTTCCATAAATTGTGAAAATCGGCTTTGAAATGATGAATTTTTTAAATGAAAATTCTGTAGAAGATCAGTGGCCATTTTGGAAGATATAAGTAATAGAACACAGACTATATGTACACGGTAGTCCACTGGAATAATTCCGTCCTTCATCCTCACCAACCATCCTTTTCATCTCAACATTATTGTTTACAAATAATAATGATCATAATGACAATTAAACTTCATGTCCATAGTCTTTAATAATTGCAAAGTAGAAGATTAAACTGCCAGTGATCTGTTAGGGACAAATTTTGTTCTGTTAAGAGAAAATTTTGCTTTGTTATCGTCAAATGTGGCGCTATTAAAATTTATGGATTGCGACTTGGATTTTTAAATTCGAATTAATTTTTGACAAACATGTTTATAGAACGGTACAATTTAGACCTGTTGGGATATGTATTCCTGGATCCGATGTCCTATAAACACTTGCCTCTGTTAAACAGTTGACTGTGATCTGTTAATAGCAAATTTTACACTGTCAAAGACAAATTTTGCTCTGTTGACACCAAAAGTAGTACTAATAAAAATGTGGGTTTGTGTCTTTGGTTTTTAAATTAGAATTTGTCTTCACACAAATAAATATACAATACAAAGCTTTTACACCCTCCCTATAAAAAGATCTAAGATCAGTGGTACTTGTGGTACCATAATGAGCCGTTAAGTGTGCTCAAATCAATTGTGGATTGAAAATGAAACTGCCCGTTCTTACTATCTTATAATATTCTAACCTTGTTTTAGCTTTAATGTCGTTTTTATTTAATTTAGTTATGCTTGTTATTGTTTCAAATACAATTTTTAATTGCCAATAATTGTTAAAAAAAAAAATTTTTTTTTTTACTGCAGCCAAGTCTACAGTGTGGTAAAGTCTGCGCCAAAGTACTGTTTAAACATTTATACGAAATTAAATGTTTTTATTTAATTTTTTTTAATTTTTTTTTGTAAAAAAATGAAATCATTTTTATTTTTACCTTCGCTTGCCAGCAGTACTTGATTACTTATCATTAAAATGGTGGCAACAAAAACTAAAAAAAAAAACAAAAATTATCAGTTTGTATGCGATATGAACAGAAATTTCATTAAAAAATACTAGACACCTGTACAATCAATACACGTACCTTTATTTTTAACATTCTATTGCCAATTGAAAAATTAATTTGGCAAATAAAATTTGTTTTTAAATGAAATGAAATCGATAGAGATCCGAAAGAGTTCACTGTTCAAGCATATCAATCAAGTTGTTAAAATAGAAAAAAAAAATTGAATTGAAATTGAAATTGAATTGTTTGTTATTAAATTTAGCACCATATTTCTTTAATGAAAACCAATAATTTGATGACCTAACAATGTATCGGGTCTTCTATTAATAGCTTCGCTTCCTATCTTTAAGTTCAAACAAAACAAAGTGAAGGTGAAATTGACCATTGAAATTTTTTATTCTATTCTGTGTTGTATGCAACATCGTTCAAATGTTCGCCACGCGACTTTTTCGGTGAAGAACATGCTAGATGTCAAATTTTCCTTGACTCTAGTGCAGAATCAAAGTGAATTTGACGGCTGGCATGGGTCGTATTTGCTGTGAGGACTGCTGTAGTTTGCTGTTTATTCTCATACACTTTTAGTTTAAGAAAAAACCCACAAGAAGAAGTCTAATGACGTTAAATAGCACGATCTCAATGGTCGCCGTAGTCTAGTAGTAGTGTGTTGGCTTTTTAGACGAAAGGCCATGGTTCGAATCCCCGTTAGACATTAAAAATCGAAATATGAAACAAAATATTTCTTCGGCGACTTCCTCTCAGCAGATTTCTGGCAAAACTCTGAGAGTAAATAAAATTGCCATAAAAAGTTTCTCAAAATCTGTCGTTCGGAGTCGAATTTAAAATGTAGGTCCCGCACCTCATGTATGAAATTAACACACACAAGCATAAGTGGTGTGAGAAG
Source organism: Sarcophaga bullata (assembly GCA_005959815.1). Classification (NCBI taxonomy): domain Eukaryota; kingdom Metazoa; phylum Arthropoda; class Insecta; order Diptera; family Sarcophagidae; genus Sarcophaga; species Sarcophaga bullata. The sequence goes on along the minus strand of QOCX01005508.1, from coordinate 2,594 downwards.
CTAGGTCGTAATCCTGACTGAAGGGTTGTAATGGCCAATTATGTTATGTATGCAATGGCTACTACACATAAAATCCACCTGAAGTGACCATGTCCTCAAATGGCTCCTGTAGAATGTCCAATGTGACATGAACTGTATGGCATTTAAAGCCGTCCTGTTGCAATCACACATCGATGGTGTCTACGTCATCCAATTCTGGCCAAAAGAAGTTGGTAATCATGGACCTATACCACTGGCTGTTGCGACAGTGTTTGCCTGATCAACGTCGTCCCTTAAGCAATACTAAGCGATGACATCGCAATTCAAAATCTACACTAAACAGTGATTTGTTGCTACGCATTAGACGCTCTTGGATTGCATGTGGATTGGTATCACTCCAACTTGAGAATTTTGTCTATTGTAGTTGTCAGAGCTCATTGAGGCAACATCGTCTCTGATCATTCATGGTGATTTGGCAAATTTGTCTACAAAACTATGGTGGCTTCAAAATGGTGATCTCTATTAAATGTTTAAGTTCAGTAGTACCTTTAGGAAGATCCGATATATTACGTGTATTTAGAAATGCAATTAAAAAAATCCCACATCAGCCTTGAACGTGAAAATGTAAAGCTTGTTGATATTCTGCATGTGTTATCGTGGCATTGAGGACAAAGAGTATGTGTGTGTTAGTATTCATTGGTTAATGGAATATGCTAGCAACGCAGATACGTTGACATAATCTGGTAGAATCTATTGCAGGCCCAATCTGCTGCACATAATACTCTTATCTGCTCTATATCAGCACCGCTGGAAAATCGGTTCTTCGCCGAATTACGATCCATACGCTCTTAACGATCATAAATAAGAAATACATCCTTTCGCCCTTTCTAAGCCGACATATTTGCCCTCTTATTGTCCAGAATGCCTCTGAAGAAATCACTAAGTTTCTCTACAGACATCTTTTAAAGGCCTCAAGAATTAGATGCTCTTTGGGCTACGAATTCGTGTACAGACTGATCTGAAATGAATCTCATTTTTCTTATTATTTGAAAAGAGCTTTGTTTTATAGGCGTGGAACTTCCAGTTTTTTGAGCTAAAATTGGATTTAATGGCGTGTTGCTGGTTTCTATGCAATTGACCTGCAGGCATTGAAACAAATTGCAATTGGAAGCTGTAAGGCCTGCGTTGTATGATGGATATATTAAAACTTCTCAGACAAACTTCCGACAAGTTATCAGAAATATAGGTGAGTTAGCGTTGTCATGATGGCACTCTAGTAGATCAGTTCTGGTCATTTTAATTGAATTTCTTTACAGTTTTCTTACATAATTGGTCATTAGAACCCTTTAACGAGGATTACAACCCTTTAACCAGTACCTCACACCACTCATGTTGTGTTTGTATGTGTTAATTTTATCCATGAATGGTCGATACCGAATTACAGAGCTTTTTATGACAATTTTTGCCAAAGAGTCGTCGAAGAAATATATTTTTTTAATTTCGTTCTTGTTCGAGATGTCTAAATTGGGGTTTGAACCACGGTCTCACGTCTAGTAATCAACTCACTACCTACTAGCATATGGCAACTTTTTTCATCGCCTGTAATTGTTGGCTTTGTGATAACGATTCGATTTTGTTTTGGTTTAGCAACGAATCGCTAGTGGAAGTATTTAAGTGTGTGATGCTTAGTTCGAATTAGTAAATCCAAGACGCAAACCATTTTTTTTTTTATTTCATGCTATTTTAGCGATAAAAGCCGGACATTTTACATGAATAGCATGCTATTAACTGTTTAGCAGTACTTATCTGAAAAAGGCCTCTTATTTAGAAACTAAGTACAGGATATACATTCAAAGTTCCACATTCCCTTTTCAACATTCCCTTTTCAGCATTCCCTTTTACATCCGCTTGAGATCCGTCCTCTCTTTTTAAATCTTTTTTTCCCAAAACTCTTCCTATAAAATATAGTTCCTGCTTGTCATTCTGCCATTATCTGGCAGTGAAAAATCGTTTTCTTTAATGTTAGTGTCACATTGTTTTTTCATTAATTTGGAGCAAAAATTTATTTAAATTTTAACGTTCATTTTCGAGTGTCGCTTAAATTTTTCTAAAAACAAATTGAAAAAGAAAGAGAAAAAAACCAGCATATTTGAATTGCAAGAAAAATTCATTAAGAAACAATCACAAAGAAACTTTCGCTTCTATTCACTTTTATTGACTCTGAAAAACAGAAATCCTAAGAAAGACAGCGAGACAGACAGACGGCCAGACCGGGACAGACTAAACTGTTGGTATGGCCATATAGTATGTATGTCTTAAGATTAATATTGAATAACCTCTTGTCTAAGCGCTAATTACTACCACTTGTAACATGTTGGTCCATATAAGACAACGAACGACCAGAGAGAAAAAAAAAAACGAAAACAAAAACAAAAACGAAATGAAACAAGAGCTCTGGCAACAGAGGTGACTCCATATGCCCCATAAGGGTATTAAAAGCTTAAATATTTGTTTTTATATTCGTTTTTTCATCGTTTTTTTTTCCACAAGCTTGCTCTACAGTTTTGTTTTTTATCTTTTCACAAATATTTCATAGTTAAGACACATTTTTTTTT
>QOCX01005507.1:0-12733 GCA_005959815.1 Sarcophaga bullata | reverse complement strand
TGGGGTAATATTTTTCGAATACCAAGCCTCCTAATAACCGGGAAGAACTAATCTATTTCCAATTAAATTCTGAGTACAGTGGCCCATCACTGTCCCAAGATAAGCACTAAAGCTCCGATAATTAGAATTTTTTTTTTGGACAGAATTAGGAGATTCAGTCATCAACTGCATCTGATTTTAAAAACGACAGCTTCTCTGGAAATTGGCTACCTTCACTTGGATAATTTGAAGTGGCCACCGAGACAATGAGATTTTCACATCGTTGAACTTTTTTATAGGGAAACTTTAAGTTGAATGGTGGTTATGCGAAAGCGTTCTTCAAAATCAACATAATATCGGTTAAATTCACCCTGCATTTATACACCAATAGGCTTTTCAATCTAATAGGAATTTTATGATTAAAGTGCTATTTTGGCAGAACGATAAGTTTGGGTATTAGTGCTCGTAAAAACTCAATTTTTAAAATTTTAACAATCAAACAAATCTAAATAAAACAGTTTCTATGAGAAATGCAGCTTCTATTTTAATGTTCGATGAAATACATTTAGAGTAAACCTTAGCTATATGAGATCTTATTTTTGGTCAATTAGTAGATACTTTACCTTAAAAAGGCATTTATGTTATTAATAACTTGCAGGATTTCTCTTCCAAAATTCTTGGCTTAATTGAAAATCTCTCAAAATAACCTTCTTTGCTCTATGGAATAAAATTAAAATATTTTGAAGTTATTAAGCAAGAAATTGTAATTTTATGCAATGTCTTCTGAATTCGATCAGAATTCTTGCGCCAGGCTAAACCCCGTCCAGATTAATCTGAACATTATAAGTGTAATTTCTGTTTACAATATTTATAAATTGCGGGGTGAGACTTCAAAAATCTGATTTTGATTTTAAGGACACATTTCTCATCTCATTCTTCTCTATTCTTTTTTATATAAGTGTAGCAATTATAGAACATCATTGTCCAATAAATACTGCATTCTTTTTAGTTTAATTTTACCTTATTTTAAGTTCTCTATATAATTTCTAACCCATTTGCATATCAAGAAGTAATTAAATTGAAATAAAAAATTCCTAACGTACTGTAACATTACACATATCGTTGAGTCTAATTCGCAAATGTGCTAAGTCCCCTTTTTCAATCTTACAGGTGACACGAAAAAACATTGTAGACTTTTTAAGGTTTTAAAATTGTGTAACTTTTTAAACGCAATTATTTTTACAAAATAGCTCTCTTCTAAAATTGACCATCTAATCAATTAATGAATCAATATAATAATTCATGTTTTTCGTACAAAATACAACAACTCTAAATTACATAATGACTTCTTTGTTGGTCGTAAAATATTAGTATTTGTATGGTGTTATCGTTTTGAATTAAATCTCAATTTTTGCAAAAAAGTGGACTTAGCGTCTTTTGCGGAATCTATACTAAGATTGGTTAAATAAATAAGCCTTTAGGAGTTGGTTTAAGTTAGAAAACAAATAACGTTACAATTAAAATTTTTGCTCGCCCAATAATTTTAAAGTTTGGACTCTGAACCGTTCCGGTTGATAACTTAATTCTTATCACGTTTTAACATATGAAATATTCAAAGAAGATTAATCACGGTGTAATTATGAATTGGTTCACTAACAAAATTGTGCAAGGCAAATATTTATTTTTCTATTAGCATTACGAATTCAGAATATAGCGAAATAATTTTTTTTAGTATTGTAGCTAAGATATGTATTTTAAATTACTATTAAGGTACATTTGCGAAATCTCTATAAGAGGGAACCAACTGCGCATAAAAATTGATGAAAACAATTTTTAATTTTCGAAAACATTCTTCCCCTACCTGTATACAGAGTTAAGTTTGAATGGTTTTCCTACTACAAATGACATCTAAATTTATCTCATTAGATACTGGAAATTGCTGTCAATTTTAATAAACGGTTTCAACTATTAAAGAAAGACTTTCGAAGTTATACAATTAATGAGATAAACATGAAGAAGAAAATAGAAATAATTTCTTAATTAACTCTTATCGATTACCTATTACGATAAAAAAATATATCTTAGGATTAGAACTATTTGGACAGGATAAATATCAGGCTTTCTTATTTGATTTTTAGATTCAATAAAACATTAAAAGATAAGTTTCAGATTGCCGATTGTTCCAGACTAAAGCACGTTTTGTCTATGGAGTATTTATATATCAGTTCCTGGGTCAGTTGAATTGTGTACCTACTGATCAAGAAAACGTAGCTCATAGGAACGGCGTAAAATTCACCCAAATTTTTTCGAAAGTGACAGAGTTGTCACAGATGCAAATGACGATTATGATAGATGTAGGTTTCACATAATGGTCGTAAGTCCCTGTTGGGAAGAACCAATATTTTAAAAGATCATAGATTAAACCGGAGTTCACCGCAATAAAACAAATAACAATAATGTTCAAAGAGCCAACAAATTCACCTGGAAAAAAATTCGATTACTCTTAATTTACTTTTGTTCATGGAATGTTTTCGCTTTCAAAAATATCACTTCATTTTTCAAACTAATTTCGATTAATTTCCGGCTTAAAAAGGTGTAGATACTTTTGGACATCGAAATGGAAAAATTGCCAGAAAAATTGATAAAATCATTCTGCTTCTCTTTACTACTCACATTATTGGTTAAATAAACAACCCGATTAAACGGATTTCGGCCTGCCGCAACACATCCTTCAGGCGCCTCTGTTCTTGCGCGCTACGCCAGTTGGTCACACCAATCGATGCACGGTTCCTCGATTTGGTCCTTCCAACGGGATACAAGGCTGTCCTCTTCGCGACTTCGCAAGATCCTGGCATCAAATACCCGTCTCGCCGGAGCATCCTCCTCCATTCGAACGACATGGCCGAGCCAGCGTAGGCCCGCTGGATATTAATACGTTGCACAACGTCCATGTCGTTGAGGAGCTCATACAGCTCACTGTTGTATCGGATGCGGAAATCTTCGTCAACTCACACTGGACCGAAGACCTTACGTAGGACGTTTCTCTCGAATACTCTCAAGGGCTGCTGCATCGGTGCTTAATAAGGTCCATGCCTCTGCGCCATAAAGAAGCACGGGTAGGATGAGCGTCTTGTAGAGTATTAGTTTCTCGCACGAGAGAGGTCTCTGTTACTCAATTGCCTATTGAGACCATAGTAGCACCTGTTGGCAAGATGATCCTGCGCTTTGATCTCCAGACTGACATCATTTTTGGTGGTAACGGCGGAGACAAGATAGATGAATTCCTTGCTACATCAAAAGTATAGCTATCGGCCATAATCTGAGAATCAGTACGCCGCACTTCTTACCTGTCGATAACAATCCATCCCTCCCTTCTGTTCTCTTTACTGAAAATAAAATATTCGGATATCCAGTATTAATCCATTTAAATAATTCACTCTATTTACTTGGGTTTTATGGAATTATTTTTGCTAAGAATTGTAAATTCCAGTAAAAAAAATAAATTTATAAAAAAGTAATTAAAAGTATTATTATCGTTTAAAATTACTAAAGTTTATTTATTATTATTTTTTTTTAATAAATTTGATTACATTTAAACACTTTTCACTTTTATTTATTCCTTTTGTTCTCACGGTGCAAAGTTGAGAAGATATCAGCAGTTACTCTAATTACTAGTAAGCCAAAAACATTAAAATATATTTGTAACCCTCATATAATTCAATTAAATTAATTTTTTTTAATATTATTATTCAGCACAGCTCTTGTTGTTATCGTTCCCTAGACATTGTAATGAATTTATTGTTAAAAAAAATTTATTGTCACACAGGTAACGAAATTTCAATAATATTAACTTTGGTTAATAAAAGATAAAAAAAAAATTACAAAAAAAATCGATTTTCGAAATTATAAAATATCAGCACCTTTCGTAATAGTTAACTATTTTTATGAATTAAATATTATTCTACCAGTAGAGGAAGATAGGATTACATGCATCAAGAACGTATACTGAATTACGTTCATGTTTTATTATAGCCATAACTATGGACAAGTATAGATACATATGTATGTAAGCGTGTACATATTTTAAAACGTTTAACATAAATGACAGCAAAGTATAATGCAAAAACATACGGTCAGGATTACGGCATAGCTTCTCACACCACTTATGTTGTGAGTGTTAATTTTATACACGAGTGGCGGGACCTACAGTTTAAAGTCGACTCCGAACGACAGATTTTTTGAGAAACTTTTCAAGACAATTTTATTTACTCTCAGAGTTTTTGCCATAAATCGGCGAAGAAATATTTTTTTCATATTTAGTTTTTGATGTCTGACCGGGGACTCGGACCCTGGCCTTTCGTCTAATAGCCAACAAACTACCTACAAGACTACGACGCTATAATACAATAATGTTATCGAAAATAACTTCTTAACGTTAGAGATAGAAGGGGTTGCAAGTATTTAATTGTATAAAAAACTAATTTTTTATATCAAACAATAATGTTACGAAAATTGAAATGGTGTAACATCGTTTAACGTTAAAATGTTCAACAAAAGCTACAAAAACAAAACAACAAATAAACAACAACAACTCTGAGGGGACGAACGTAAACAAGATACAAAAACAACAAAGAAGAAAGCATGTATGAATGTAAACAACATGTTTTGTAAACAACATATGTTTACATTCATAGAAATCTCGTGAAGGTGAAGACTAGAACCTTCGCCTACGAGAACATTCATCAGACTGTTTACGTCGCTATATAAACAAGGCGAGGCAAAGCATGCAAGTCGGAGTAGAAGTTCAGTCAGTCTTGCGTGTGAAGTAAACCATCGTGCTTTTAAGATCTCGTTACAAAGGTCTACAGAACAATTGAGTAGTAATTGTTATTGTTTGTCGCAAAGGCATAAACAGGAATAACAAATAAGCAATTGTTGGTGTTAGAATCAGTTGTGAACAGTGGCACAAAAAATTGTGTGATTAATAAAGGATTTAATTAAAATTAACACAATTATATTTATTTTTATTTGCAATCTACGAGCTCATATTCAAACGTAACAATTTATGAAGTATTTCCAAGTGACTTTCAAAAGATTTTATTGACTCACGGCAATTGAAGCTATATATAAGAGTATAGATGCCTATAAATATTCTAAACATGTTCACGCTGCCGCGTATCACTGATTGCCCGCATTAGACTGTTTATCGGGCGGCCTATTGGTGGTACGCAAATGATCATGCTATTAGACGATACCTAATACCAAAAGTTTAGATCCTTATGACAAGCATGAGTTAAAGCGCCAGCGTAAACCGCACCTAGACAAACCCTCTCTTGCTATTTGTCACAAAATTTTCCAATTGAAATTGTAACTCAAATCAAATGTAAAAAATTAAGTATGATGACAATGCCTTATGTTAGACCCTACTAAGCCAATCAACCCATAAAAATTTTTTATAAAAAATTTAAAGTTAAAACAAGAAAGTATTTTTTAAATGCTGTGTTTAAAGGATTTTAAATGAAGACACTACGACGTATAATTAATATTTAATTGTGCTCAAAATACAATGATCATTTATATATGACGTTTTGATCCGTTTTAATAAAAGTTATATGATGTACTCATACATTCTACTCATGATATGAGTAGAATTCATAGAACAATTCGATCTATTTTATTTCGTACTAATTTTTTACACTTTAGAAAAATTTCTTAATGGTTATTAAGTAAAGTAGATACTATTTAGTATTTTTAAAACTTCGTTTAAATTTAAGTTAATTTTTCTAAAATAATTTAGTTTGAATTTATTAAAAACAGGGCATACTACAATTAAATATTTTCAAAAACATCTAACAGAGTATACGAATCCCACCTGTAGAGTTTCTAAACGCTTTGTCATTTCGATTCACAAATTCACATGAAAAATAAAACGATAAGACCTATGAATGAAATTCATAATTGAATTGAGAAATTACAGAAAATATGAGTGAAAATTTCTTTTCATTTCTGACAATAATTCTTGTCCTAAGTTAAGTATTTTATATTTGAGACTCTTTAAATATTATTTAGTGTTGTTTGGCTATTTCATCTTACTTATCTATTATTTTCGAATTTAATAGTCATCATTTAATAGTCATCTGACTTTCGTTCGGTACTCCAAGATCTAAGAGGTTCAATTGTACGTTGGAAAACGCAAAAATAACAGCAGTCAAGAGGGGTAATCAAAAATTCTAATCCAATTCCTATCCACGTTAAGGCTTGTGAAACTGAAACTTCTCTTTTTATGACAATCGCTCTTAGATGTTTTTCACTATGATGCATTTATTTATTTATTTATTTATTTATTTATTTATTTATTTATTTATTGATTAAAACCAGTACAACAAGCATATATTCTTTTTAAAAGTACTGTTTATAAAAATTAAGTTAATAATAATGATAAAATAAATGATTAAGTTAATTTCATAAATGTTTCATAAAAAAAAAAAATTATATTAATTAAATTTAATTTAGCCTAGCAAATGAATAGATCTAAAGAATAGAAAAGTGTGTTGAAATGGCTGAAATTGCATTATATTGCCCTTGCATTGAATTTCTGGCGGAAGTTGGTTGCATAAATGAATAGCACTAATAAAAAAGTGTCTTTCAGACACCTGTTTCCATTTATTAGGCTGGACGGCTTAGTGGTTCATTAAAACCCTTTAGTCAGATTTACAAATCAGCTTCTGACACCAACCATGTAGTGTGTGTTAATTTTTATCCATGAGTGGCGAGCTGTTTGAGAAACCTTTCATTGGCAATTTTATTTACTGTCGAGTTCTTTCCAGAAAACTGCTGAAATATATCTGACCTGTGGTTACAATTGTAAAAAGCCAACATACTATCTACTAAACTACGATGCCTTTAGCAAGAATCAGGCAAAAAAAATTGAATAGAGTAATTTCATTTAAATATTGTTACAATTTCAAGCTACGAATATAATAAAATATTTATTGATTTCGTTCTCTACGCAACAGAAATATAATACATTATCACACAACTTATATACTTCCTTCCATTTCATTTCATTACAATCGAATTGGAGTAAAAAAGCTTTAAACAAATTGAAATGATTTCGCCTCATTTCGTCATCAAATAACAATGTCTGGTATCTACCATTCAAGGTTTAAGAATTTTCACAATCATTAAAATTCTCCTGCAGCAATTGTGGTTTTGAAATTAGATTAGAATGGGAAAAGGAGACGTTAACTAACAGAACAAAGTAAAATGCTTCTCAGAGCTCACAATAATTGTCGTTGGAAATATTTTATAATCGAAGAAACTTTTTTTTTTTTTTTTTTGTAGTTTAACAATGAATACTTAGTTCCCACAAACATTAATTTTCATTTATCAACTTGTAGCAGTTTGTTACCCGAACATGTGTTTGGATAACATGTGTGTTAAAAGTTGCTTAAGCATATAAATTTAATAAATAATGTGTTAATGTCAATGGTTAAAAAAAAAGTGTGAGAAAAGTAAAGTTTAAATTAATTTTAACAAGAAATATTTTTTTTAATATTTCATAGCCTGGTAGGAAGTGTGACATCTCCAACAAAATGAAATATAAAAAAAGAAAATATTTTTCGGTTAGTTCCTCTCAGCAGATATCTTGCAAAAACTTATTGAAAGTCGCCGTACTCTAATAGGTAGTATGTTGGCTCATTAGACAAAAGGCCAGGTTCGAATCCCCGGTCAGACACCAAAACGAAAAATGAAAAAAATATTTCTTCGGCGACTTCCTGTCAGCAGATTTCTGCCAAAAACTCAAATCTGTCCTTCGGAGTCGACTTTAAACTGTAGGTTCTGCCACTCATGTATAAAATTAACCCACACAACATAAGTGGTGTGAGGAGCTAGGCCGTAATCCTGACTGAAGGATTGTAATAGCCAATTATGTATGTATGCTATAGAATTCCTTTCTCGCTAACACACCTAAGGGTTAAATTAATTGTTTTTTGTTGTGTATTCAGTAGTAAATATTATTATTTTTGTTGCCTTTTTATGTTCGTAATTAAATCTGTCAACAATTAAAAACAAACCAAAAAATAGGTGGGTCATGTTTACTTATTGTATGTACTTATGGATAAAATTAACACATACAACAAAAGTGGAAATTAATCTGCATACTCTCAAACATTCCCAGAATCTTTCCTTTCAACATTCAACAAAGACGGCACACATCTTCGATAGAGAGCGTTTTTAAAACTCATTTGTAGCCTTCGCTGTTGCAACACCAATCGTTACTGGGATATATTTCCATAATATTTCCAATTAACTGTTCCGTGGGCGGTAAATTTTCGTCCTTTATGAACACCATGTCATTTCGTTGTAGATTTTGAAATTTCTGGACCCATTTTAGCCATTTCTGAAGTTGACCAAGATATTCTGTCGACCATTTCAGCAGTCGTTAAATATATTTCCATTTACTGAAGTGCTTTATAGTAATGTTCATTAAATTATCGTCCAATAAAGTTGTCATCGAAAAGTTACTCGGTGTCAGTGAATCAGGAATTTTCCATATTTCAAACAGAGTGGAAGTGAATTAAGGCAACACTCAATCTGACATTACATCTTAAGTGATGGAAGAAATACAATATGGACTGAACTTCACAATAAAACAAAATATATTTCAGAAGAACAAACTGAACAATTCCCAAGAGTTCTTTCTCAAAGATTATTAAATATAATAGATTGGTCAGAATGTTCCTCAGATTTTATTCAATTGTCGGAATATGATGAATGCGATCAAAATGGGTTTTCGTCGAAAACCAGAATTTGATTACGTGCATTCTTTAAAAGTTAAAATTTTTGAATTATGGGGGAAATAATAATAATTTTAGAAGTTTATACTGCGAAGTCTATAGATTCATTCGAATATCAGATTAAATAGTCGTTAAGTAAATTTTTGTCTCTGTTAATATTTCGATATCATGAACCGGTATAATTATAAGTAGTATCCTTACCGATTTCATTGAAGTATCTATTAATTTGTCTCATTAGATCTTTATGATTTAAATTGTCACTAAAAAATACGGGTTGGTTCCCCACGTTCCCTGCTGCATTGTCTGCAAGTATATACACATACACAATTGATCATTACAATCCTTCTTCTCAGCAGATATCTGGCAAAAACTATAGAGGAATTAAAATTGCCATGAAAATTTTCTCAAAAAACTGTAGTTTGGAGTCAATTTTAAACTATTTTAACTGTAGGTCCCGCCATTCATGTATAAAAATAACACACACAATACGACTGGTGTGAGAAGCTAGGTCGTTATACTGATTGAAGGGTTGTATTGACCAATTATGTATGTATGTATGTCTGAAAATTGTTCAATACTTTTTCTTCTAACAAATTCTTGTCGTTAAAATTATTGTGCAATACTTCATATGATTCATCATCGATTTCTGGGATGTGGTTTAAGTCTATGACTAATGCTATAAAGTTAAACAATTCAGAAATGTCTTTTAAAGTTATTTTTGCTGTACTCATATAGTTTAAGTCTAAAAACACCTCAGTTCATAAATAAATCTCTTTGAGATATTTTGGATTCACTGGATTTTTTACAGTCACAGAAAAAAGCATACATTTGTTGTAATTCTTTTTCTGAAAATAGTTACATACCGTGAAGGCCTTGCAATCTGTAGTACGTCATTATTTTTTTCATTAGAATCTAATGAAATCAATAACTTTCATTATCTTGATGAATGAATAGTAAACTTATCATTACTTGTGAGGTATTTACCATTTTTTTTTAATTTGTTAAAAAGAATCTCAGACACAAGAAGATTAGCAACCACAAAACATTAAAATAAAAAGAATTATCATGGCTGCATAAAAAAGAAGTAAGAAATAATACGTTGTTGTTTATAAAAGACGTTACAAATTAAAACATTGTTGCATTATAATGGTGCTCGATCGCGGTTTATAACTTGAAATAAAAAATGGTAAAAATAATTATGAAATGAAATGTGATGTTCCTTATACTATGTTTGCTCATAACTGCATATTTGAGTGAGTGCTTTTGTATATCAAATGCTTGTCACAACTATAGAACATATATAAGAAGCGATAATTTATTGGAAGATATTTTATAGTTGCACAATATTAAACCATAATAAAACAAAGAAATGTATTTTTAACATCAGTAAAACGGACTTTGCTGAGTATTTGGTGGTGTTTCGCGAATAACTGCTTGAGTATCAGCATAAACACGTAACTTTACATCACTGAAAAGTGTCCAAGAGGATTAAGTCACACGATCTTGGTATCTAATAAACGTGTGCACAAAACATTTTCCTAGCTTACGCTTCATTAAATGTAATACTGAATTCTTCTCTTTTCTATAGCTCTTGAGTTTCTTTTATTCAAAGTATACAACAGCATATTTCACTACTGAAAGTAATGGTGTTTTCTTTTCTACAAAGAAAATGTGACCCTGTTACATTAAAAAAAAATGCTGCATTAAAAAATGCTGACGAACCTTGTTATAATGTAATTTTTTATTTATAAGAACATAACAAATATTAAAAAAGAATGCCTGTGCCTACCACTTTTGTGTATTTTACGATTTGTTTTCAATAAAATGTGAAAAATATAGAAAATAAATCGAGAAATACAACAAAAGTGGTAAGCACAGGCATTCCCTTTTTTAATATTTGTGTTATGTTCCAGATCGCTAAATTTTCGACTTAAATTTTTGAGCACTTTTTTTATAACCAAAAATAATTTCTAACAGTGTTAGAAAACACTGAATGCAACTTTTTCATATTACTGACTGAATTTTTATGTACGAGGCTTTATTCTCGGTGTAGCGTAGCAGACAAAGTAGAAACCACAACCTCACATTCACAGCTTACTGCAATAGATCATAGCTATCGAGGCACCCAAGTTTTAAATAATAGATAAATTCATTTTATGTTCTTTACGATTTCTCTACATTTTTCTGTTTTGTTTTATGGCAGCACAATTAATGAATGGCAATGTATACATTTTCTTCAGTTCTATTAGAAAATATTTCCTTTCTCATACTCTCACATCAAAAGCAGAGAAATGTGATTTAGATATCTATTTTGTCTACATTTTTAATTTAGTTCGCATGTCTTTGATAGTGCATGGAATTTGTTCTAATATTTTACAGAAGATTTATACGTATTATAAAATTTTTTAAACCATTTAACACAGTTGTATCTGCAAGAAATTTATTTGCTGAATTGTTATTTCAAATGTACGTGAGATAGATGATAGCCAACAAATGGAATACGTTTCTTTTGATATTAAATAAATATTTATTCTTAAATTTTCAAATTAGCAAAATAAAAACTATAATTGTTTATGGATTTGATAACGATAAAAGTTTAAATAATACGAAGCACTAATACGATGATATAAAAGAAATAAGAACATTTATATTCTAAATGTGTGCACAAAACATTTTCCTAGTTTACTCTTCATCAAAAGCAATACTGAATTGTTCTCTCTTCTGTTGCTCTTGCTTGTCGTGTACACTGAAATGTGTATTTCTCTTTTCTTCAAAGTATACAACAGCACTTATTGATCTGTGAAGTAGCGGAAATATGCCTTGTGTTGTAAGAGTATATTTCACTACTGAAACTAAATTTTCAGTATTGTCAAATGAATTTCAGTAGTGCTTACGTTGACAAATATGCGTACATAAATGATAGATAGAATTCACACACGTTGCTTATGCTCTCTTATTTAGTCGTCGATCAGACTGCCACCGAGTAATCAGTGCAGACTGGGACGAGTGCACATGTTAGTTGGTGATATGCCATTTTTTTTTTCCAGTTTGCACTCAAAAGAAGTTCGGCTCCCGAGAGCAAACCATTCGGCACTTTCTTGTTCATTTTTTCTTTCGAATTTATTGCAAGAAAAAATGCACGTTGTGACGCTATGAAGATTACAATATTTTTGTTGTACACTTCACACAACTGTATTTTAAACTGTTGTAGAATGGTTTTTGTGTGCACTTGTTTTTTTATACTCTATCTTTGCTTCACTCTTGTTTGTATTTGCTGCTACAATCAATATTCGGCCATGAGAAGAATACAATACTGTACATTTTTAAGCGTCTTGCGCACGCGTTTAATGTAAACTAAATTAATGTTCAAATTTCTTTATATTAAACTTGGAAACAATGTTTAAGACGATAGTAGATAAAATATTTAATATTGGTAAATTTATATTGCAATATTACAAAATACTTAGTATCTGTATATGATAAGATTAAAATATTTACAATCGAACAGAACATAAGATAGGCAAATTCAATTTTTTTCTGATGTATAGATTTTTAAGTTCTGCATAATAGCACACTGGTGAACATCGCTTACAAATATCTATTTAATTCTTAGTCTTTTTGAAAGGACAGTTTTGATTAAGAAACACACACTATTACGAAATAGTAACTTTTATAGACAGTTATAGGTTAATATATTGTTATGTTATGATTAAAATAAATAATAAATAAAATAAATAAAATAAAATAAAATTAATAAAATCTCATTTTGATAATTTAAATTAACGCAAGAACATGAACTTATAGGTAAATTGTACAAAATGCACGGTGAACTGCGTCTACAGTTTGAGGAATATCGTTGCATTTTTTGTAGACAGACCTTTTGTAAGCCGGATAAACAATTATATGCTTTATGACATTTCCAAGTTGAGCCTCAATTTAAATTTTTATTCGAA
>QOCX01005506.1:0-12734 GCA_005959815.1 Sarcophaga bullata | reverse complement strand
CCTGTGGGATTTGAACCGTGGTCTCACGTCTAGTAAGCCAACACACTTCGTACTAGGCTTAAGGGTGTACTATCTGTTGTAAGCTGATGTCGAATGTGTTGTATGATGAAAATTGGTTTCCTTTTATATTTTAAAATTTCAATGATCTCTCTGCCTCTCTCTCTCTCCCTCTCCCCTCTTGATATTTTAATAAAGTTCTTAAACAAAGTTGTTGTTTATTCCTGGTCATGTGATATTCCAAAAACTACTGGCAATAGTAACTTAATAGTTATTGTTGTTGTTGTTTTCTGATAATAAGACATGCATATTTTATTTAAATGTTTTTCATTCTTTTATATTTATGCTCCTGATCAAGTGTTTTATATCATAATGGCCCAATTTATTATTGTTTTGTATCTCCCTTCCTACCATAACAGCATTTTTTGGTTTCTGTTTTCATTTTCCCTTTCTATAGCACAAATAAAATAGGAAATGAAGTCGTTAAATTAAAATTTTGCTTTGCCCATCCGCCCCCCCCGCTTTAATAGAATCTATTATAAACGGAATTTATGGTTATTGCAGCACTTTTATAAACATTAAAAATGGCTGAAATAAAAACGAAATCGTTTTTGTTTTGCTTTTTTTGCTTTAATTTTTTTTGTATGGCGTCTCAAAGCCATCAAAATATATCTCCTTAACATTATTTGGTATTTTATATACAATTTATTTCATTTGACTCCAATGCCAACCAACCCACAACAATAAGAAATTGAAAGCAATTATTAAAGGAAAAAATGAAAGTTACCAAGAAAAACATTTTTTTGTTTTGTTTTCGAGCATTACAAGTTTTCAGAGGATAAATAAAAGTTTAATCTCCACGTAATTAAATTACAAAGAAACACAAAAAAAATTTTAATTTTAAATTGTTTTCGAAAGCCTTAAAATGTTTAAAGATTATTTAAATAAATAACGCTTTAACGCCTGTTGCTTTAATTGTGTTTATGCTTAAGCCTTACTTATCTCTTCGGCTCATTAACATGATGAGTAATTGTTTTACAGCAATGTGTACTGCTACTATGCATGTTCACAGGTCAGAATTTATCTTTAAAATTGTTTTTGTTATTGTAAGAGAGTAAGAGTCTTACATTGTATTTGTAAACAATTTAAACTAAACATGCAGTTAAGTTATTCTCCATTTTCTCTCTTCTCACACTTTTCACAGTGTGCAGCTCTTATTCTTTAAACTCCTTATAGCTGTTGTTGCTATTTTTGTTTAGAGTGCTCAGGCACTCTAGGCAATTGCATATGGTGTGACTGTTGTTTTGCAAATGTTTTGTGTAGCTACCACTTAAATTTATAGTTGTTGTTGCTTTTGTTGTTGCTATTTTTCTGAAGTCAACAATGACGAGACATTTTTAACAAATGGTGTAAAGAAAACTACTGTTATATAAACAACAACAACAACAACAAACTTCAACAAAAAATAAAAAAATTAAAAAGAAATATGGCAACATCATGTGTGCACTTATGTGCGTAAGTATTTGTATGAGTTTTTAAAGTCTCTTCTGCTCTTCTTCTTCTTCTTCTTCTTCACAGGAGTAGTATAAACATCCGTAGGGGACATTTCACTCACTTGACAGACAATTGACAGTGTGTGTGAACTTTTTTCTTTTCTTTTCTTCTCTCGATTTTTTTTTCTCTTATAGTTGTTGTGTTGTTATTTAGAAGTTGCCAAGTTGTTATATTAACAGTGAGTATAAGCAAATACGTATGTGTACGTATGTGTTGTATGCCTGTGAGTTTGTTGACTTTCAGCAGTTGGTGTCTATTTGACAATTTGCTTAAATCTTGTTATAATTTTTCTTTTGTTATTTCTTTTACTTTCTCTCTCTCTCTCTCTCTCTCTTGCATGCTCTCTCTCCTCCCTCTTCTCTCTCTCTGGTTTGTGATATTTTATCATGCTTAGTATTCTTTATGGAATATGAATATGAATTATTTTTAATTCTTGTTAGTTACACAATATCTGTGAATAAATCATAATAATATTGGCACAGTGGTACAAAAGCCAAAAAAAAAACGCAAAAAAATTTTTTTTCACGCTTCAACGATTGACTAATGCACTAAATTCTTTACAAATCCTAATAAATTTTCTTTATTCTTCAGTTTGAAAGCAATTTTATGGATTCACATCCACTTATCCAAGAGGAATATTGAGAACGTATGAGCAGAAGCCCAAAAATTTAAAAAGGAAAGCATCGCTTCCAAACATAATCGCAGTGGAATTACTGAAATTTGGTGGGGGGAATTTGAAGAACTTGATTTCATCAATCATAAAGACATGTATTTGGGGGTACAGTGACCTAAAGTAACCTAAAACAGTCTGTAAACGCTAAAGGAGTATAATTTTATTCGAAGCCATTGCTAGACCGAATATGCCTACTGCTGATCAAATTCTAGGTAAAACACAGGCTAGTTTTACACGAGTTCGTTTGTATGTCAATCTTAAACGACAACCAATAGAATGCAACCTTATCTCTACTTTCTTTATCAAGATTTGGAAAAAGTTTTTGACACAATATTCTGTAAAGCAGTTCAGATTTGCCTTTTAAACGTAGAAACATTAAACGTATGCTACATATCACCTCTACATTACTTTTGCTTTTGAACAGTGCATTGGAGGACACACATCAGGAACAACCATTTTAAAAATGCTGCATTTAAATAGAGTGTCCTGGTGAGTTCCCTCGAAATAGCCAGAATCCTCTATTGTGCTACGCTATGACTGAATGTCAGAAATCATGTGTTGCACAGATTTCTTCTTTTCTACAACTGATCTTAACAGCTGCTACTAATTTTCTAATGAAAGTATTTCATACCATCCATCATACATGTAACCGTACAGTGCCCAGTAATCACATCCATTTCCTTTAAAAGAAGGTGGCCATTTTTCGAGTTCAACATGTAAATAAAGGATGATGCACATGAATTATATCAAAGAATAAGGTCTTTAGCAGTGTAATCTTTGCATCGTCATATATAGTGATGTCAAAAGAAACTGTACACTAAAAATAAAATCCTAATAATCACCAACTCACTTTTATCACTTAAGGAGCGTGCCCGAAAAAATTTGACAAATATTTTGAAATTTTTTTTTGTTTTAATTTTAAAACAGGCAATGAAACAATTTTAAACCAAAATAACGTAATTTATTACTGCATACTTTTTTTTAATAATATAGTTTCTTTTGACGCTCACTGTAACTACGATATGGTAACTCTCAACCTAGGCCTAGCTAGAGAATACAGCTTAGAAAAGACACTTGGCTAGTCTAACAAATGAAAAACGCTTGGAAATCATTGAAGGGTAGTCTGAAGTAGTTGGACAATTGCCAATGTAGCGTGAAATATTCAGTGTATGGAAAGGTTTATGATTCTGGGTGGCATCCTGGAACCGTACTTCTTCAAGAACGATGGAAGTGTGTATGTTGTAGTTAATGGGACAAAAAAGAAGAAATAAACTGAGCAACAAGGTGGATTCATTCTATTCCGATGCGTGTTGGCTAAGCTTTTAAGCTCAAGCGATTTGAGCTCAGTAAAGTAATCAGCAAACTTTCCAACCCTGGATGGCAATATTACAACTGCCATTGGGGGAAATTGATTGAAATATGGAGAAAGGTAACCGTTATCAATATTTACATGAAATACTTTGAAAATTAATGTTTTTTGCAAAAATTCCTGTGCACCTCCTTTTTTTAGGGTCAAGCCTTAAACCGTCACCACATGTTGCTAAATTTTTCTTGAAATTATCAAAATTCTTAGATTAGGTTTTGAAATTGATTCAATATGTCCTACTAGCTACATACACACTTAGTGTTGGCAGTATTAGTCCTTCGGTCAGGATTACAACCTAGTTTCTCTGATCACTTTATGTTGTGTGCGTTAATTTTATACATGAGGCGGCGAGATTCTTACAGTCTAAGGATTTTGGAGAAACTTTTCATGGCAACTTCATTTACTTTCTTTCAATATTTTCGTTTTGATGGTCCGCCTAGGTTTTGAACTGAAGCCTCATGTCTAATAAAACCAACACAATACCTAATAGGACTAGCGGCGACTTCAATCCTTTCAATGATTCATATGTGTATTCGAAGCAATCATTATAAAATCGGTTCCACTGTGCTGGGGATTTTTTTTCCTTTTTAATTTTATTTTCTTTTAAAATTTTGCATTAAATTTATTAAATTAACTTGAAAAAGAATGAAAAAAAGAAGGAAAGAAATTCTTGAAAATCTGCTGGAAACAAAAGTTTTGAATGCCAAAGGTCATATGCACAACTCAGTAACCCGAAAGTTGAGAATGAGGTTTACTCTGTGTGCAAATTTTCTTTATTCTTATTTCCAAAGAAAATTTTATTTTTATTTCTTTAAAAAAAAAAAAAAATTCTTTTGAAATGAAATTCCTTAAGAAAATAACTTCATATCTTCGCATGACTATTAAATTATCAATTTAAACTTGCAAAGAGAGACAGAGACACACAGAGAGAGATAGAGAGAGAGAGAAAAGGCATTATATTGCATAAGAAGAGAAGATATGTCTGATTGCATTAAAGTAATAAGTGATGAAATGCATGTGATAAAATGTTTATTAAAAAATAAGCAAACAAAACAGGAGACAAAACTTACAACAGGATACACGTACACACACGTACCTTAACAACAAGCACGAACGAACAAACTTACACGTACACAAACACAAAGCCAATGAAATTTGTAAAGAGAAAAACAAATTACACTTCAGAGTATACAAAAAAACATTTTAAAATTATGACACAGCATGTACGTACATACATATGTTTGTATGTATGCATTGCATGTGTGACAATAGCAACAGAGTATGAGAATAACGTGAGAGAGAGAGAGAGAGAGTAATGAATAAAGAAAGAGAAGAGAAAAATTCATAAAAGTTAAAAGCATTTTGCAATTATGGCCAATTAAAGCCACAAGAGTAATTTAAATGCCAAAAACAACAACAACAACAACAACAAAAAACGTCAACTACACACAAAAGCATCAAACATCTATAACCATCAGCCACACAAACAAATTGCACATACACATACACATACGGTACTCTCTTTATGGTACCTCTCTGCCATATAGTCTCATGACCAAACACATGTATTTCCATAACAAGTCTTCAAAAAGTCGTTTCTCTATGAATTGAGGTAAAAATTACTCAAAATTTTTTTTGGAGACTAAAGACTCATACTCATATAGACAGAGAGAGTGCGAGAGAGAGAGGGAGAGGAAAAGGAAGAGTGATAGAGTGTGTGGAAGAATGAAAAACCAAAGAATTTTGTGGTTTTCTTTAGGTATGCATGTGTTTGGATGTATTAGTTCAATAGATACAAATTTGTTGTAAATATAAACCAGCAACAACAACAACAACAACAATATACAAATATTTTTTTTTAATAGCAACACAATAAATTCGTATAAAAAAACTCTTTTTATTTCGTATGTGTATGTGTGTGTGTGTATTTTTACATTGATTATGGCAACGGAAGAATGAGAATGTGTGTGTGTGTGATGATGTAGTTAGGTGGTGACACTATAAGTAAAGTTTTACAGCTTTTCATTATGGTGACTGCTGTTGTTGTTGTTGTTGTTTTCATTGTTGTTGTTGTTGTTGTTGTTGTTACTACTATTAAAACTAACTACCTGAGTAAATACAAAACCATATGGGTTAATATGGTTGTAAGTGCATGTTGCACATTCTACAGAAAATACTAATTCACACACACACACACCATGACAACTAATGGCATGAAATTAAAAAAGAAAAAAAAACTATTCAGTCTGTGTGTGTGTGTGTGTGCGTGTGTGTGGCGTGTGTTTTTAGAGAAATTTGAGAGCAAATTACAAATTGAAAGAAAAATTAAAGGAACTTCTGAAAGCTTATCTAACTAGGAAATGTGAAACCTCTCTCAAAAGTATTGAAGTACTTTGATGTTTGAAATTGTAATGGAATTCAGATTCCGATTCAAAGTTGCTTGATATTCGTAATGCACAGAGTTGGTAACAAAATTTTTTGGAATTAAAAATTAAAAATCGGTAGAAATTGCAGGCTACATACACAAAGAACATTTACCTTACACACTCATATAAACAGTGGAGTTAGAAAAAAAATTATTTAAGCCTACACATGAACTGAATGTAGTGTTTAAAGCAAAATTACAAAAAAAAATTTGGAAGCAAAATAAATTTTTCAATAATTGTCTTTAACTTCCTGGAATCTGTTTTCTTTGTTTATGTGGTATATGTTTTCTTTGTAAATTATAAGGCAAAAGAAATTAACGATCCATAATAAGCATTGGCATTAAGAAAAATATTATTTTTTTATTTTGAAATACAAGAATTTATCGAAAATAATTATCGATATAAAATTTATTAAACTATAGAAGAAAAATTTTATTAGAAATAAAATAAATTTTTTTATAAAAGAAAACTCAATTATATATAAATAATTTATCAAAATTTTGATATATAAAATTTATCGAAATTTTATCATAAAAAATTTATCGAAATTTATAATAAAAAATTTATCGAAATTTTTTATTATAGGATCATCCATTGCAGCTTTAGCACGAAAATATCGAGATTTTATTAAAAAAATATTTATCGTAATTTTATTATAAAAAGAAGGTTTATCGAAACTTGGTTAAAAAAAATTAAAACAAAAATTTATCGAAATTTTTAGAAAAGTAAATTTGTTGACATATTTTATAGAAAGAAAAATTTATCGAAATTTTGTTATTATAAGAACATCCATTGCAACTTTGTCACAAAAAAATATCGTAATTCTATTAAAATCGAATACTTATCGCAATATTTTTTCTAAAAGGAACGTTTTTCTAAACTTTCTTAAACTAAAAAAAAATTAAAAATTAAAAACTTATCGAAATATTAAAAAAAAAAATATTATTAACATTTTTTATACAAAGAAAAATTTATCGAAATTTTGTCATAAAAATTTATCGAAATTTTTTATAAAAAAATTTATCGAAATTTTATTATAATTGTAACATAAATTGTAACTTTCTCACAAAAATATCGTAATTCTATTCAAAGTCAAAAATGTAATAGGAACGTTTATCGAAACTTTGTTAAAAATAAAATTAAAACAAAAATTTATCGAAATTTTTAGAAAAAGAAAATCTATTAATATTTTTTATAGAATGAACAATTTATCGAATTTGTGGATAATAAAGAATTTATCTTAATATAGTAAAAAAAAAATTATCGGTTTTTTAAAACAAAATATATCGAAATTTTGTTATAAAAAGATTCTCCACAATATTTATAAATATTGTTATCGAAAAATTCTTATAAAAAAAACTTAAAACAAAAATTTATCGAAAATTTTTATAAAAAGAAAATTTATCGGAATTTTGTTATATAATGACAATTTGTTGAAATTTTGCTTGGGAAAGAAAAATATATAGTCATTAAAAAAAAGAATTATCGAAAATTTTTAAAAACAATTTTATGCTACAAAGAAACTTGTTATTAAAAAAAACAGAAATTTATCAATTTTTTTTTATTAGAAGAAAAATTTATCGAAATTGGAAAAATGTATCAATTGTTCAGTATGAAAAAATTATCTTAATTTTGTTATGAGAAAAATATTAAAAAAATTATCGAAATTTTTGTATAAAAATCAAATTTATCGTACATAATTTACCTTTTGAAGATTACGAAAACAGGGAAAAAAACGTATAACGTGTATAACGAAGATTATTAAAAAGCAAGGAAGTTTTATTAAAAATTTTATCTCGAAATACTTTTCTACAGAAGGTATTAGAGCCCGTAGACTATTAGATCTGATAAGGTTTAGCAATTGAGGTAAATTTTAGAAAGATGAAGGTGGTACTTTCTCTCAAAAAGTGTATGTTGATCTATGAATTTGGGGTTTGATGGCAAGACCCTTTATCTGATATAGCGGATACGAATGTCCGCTTGTCTAACTATTGCTGGTAGATTGCGTGCTATACCTACGCCTAGATCTTAATCCACGTGGTCTATAGAGGTTAAGCAATTAATACAAAACAGCGTCTATTGGCTGACTGAGCAGTTTTGGAGATCAAATATTGATCGTTCGTAAATCCTAAGAAAATAGATGACTACACGACGACACACTCTAACTCTTCAAAGAAGCTCAGAACAACGATTCCAAAAAAATTAAAGGGTAAACGAAATAATTCAAATTTCAACAAAATAAATAACTTCTTAAAGAGAAAAATTTGAATCGTTTTTTACCGCATCTAATATTTTACAAAGTCTGTTGTCTTTATTCACAGTGAATACAAAAATTGTTTTAATCATTCGGAGCATGTTTACCCAAATTTAATTGGAATATAGGTTTACATGGACCAATAATATATAATCAAATATAATTCCCCATTAATAATGTTTCTAAAATTGTATTAGAACACGATTTAAATACCTTTAAATCGTGTATAATTTCATTGTAAAAATTATTCAATTATAATATATCCCTAGAAGTATGCAATAAAATTATCTTTATTATACCCCTAATAGTATGCAAAAATATTAAATTCATTTTCAATTTTATATTCTTATTACGTTTTGTTTTCTTAATCCACTGTATAAGTGTTTAAAATATTTTAAGCAATTAAATCGAAAAGGCTTCTAATAAAGGATAAGCAAGGTAATGAAAATGAAACTTGAACTCTACATTGGCAGAAAGAAAATATTCAAACTGGATGTTTCAAAGCAGGACTAGAATATGATTTGCAAAGAATAAAAAAATATATTAAAAGGATTAAAAACAAATAAATTGGAAATATTTTTAAGGTTAAAATAAATGCAGAGATAGATATATAAGGGGGGAGGGGTCTTTAAACAATCAAATTATAAAAGGAAACCAATAAAACAAGAATAAACAAAAGGACGTTTAGATAAATTAAAGAAATTATAAGTTTTGCGTTAGTTTTTCTTTTTATTTTCAGCTTAAACATCACTGCCTATGGACCAGTTATTGAGAGCTTCCCCTTTTGGCGTTGTTATAGTCTGTATGGGTATAAACTTTCTGGACCAGGCTGCATTCGTTAGGGCCTTATTGGTAATGGCTGTTACCAGATTGGACGAATTCTGATTTAAATTGTTAGTAGAATACAGTGTAGCTGTAGTTGAGGCTGGATTAGCAACAATAGCTGGTAGTTTAGTAACTGAAGCACGATTATTGGTGGTGGTGTTTAAAGGATACAAAGCGTAGCAATTAACAGCTGAAGCGGAGGCATGACAATCAAGCAAGGGCAATAGAACATCGCCTGCAGAGGTATTTTTTTTTGGGGGGAAGGAAAGGGAGAACAATTATTAAAACATTAGAAAACATTTAGGCAAGCTTTTGTTTAAATTTGTTTATTGTAGTTAATGGTAGTGGTAGTAGTAGTATAGAGACAGTTTTACTTTAGTTAGTAGAAGAGTAGAGTTACATTTATTGCTACTTATTAGGATAGGGGGAGGAAAATTATGGCTAAGCAGCAGCAACATGCCTCCATGTAAAGGTTTCGAATTACTTTCTTTAATAATAATACAGTTTTCTTAATGCTTTGTATATGTTACTACATACATATGAGGGGTTAATTTACGTGCATATTTTGAGGAGTTTTAGAATTACTACAGAGTTATTAGTAAAGGAGGTTAGTTGAACTAATTTGAAGTCGGGCGGTTTTTTTTAGCGGTTTTTCTTCTACCATATAAACATTTGTATATAGAACTGTGTGTGTGGTTGTAGAAGGATCATCAAATTTTTTTATTTTGAAACCCTAAAACTATTATGTTTTAATATTTTTTACAATATTTAGGCTTTTCTTGCAATAATATAGGAATCGTTTGTTATTCAGAATTTAGAACGCGTATATTGCATCAATTTTGAATTCTATTATAATGGATCGGAGGTTTTCTAGCTGCCTAATAAATTTTTATGAAATTCTTAGGGAACTTTCATTATAGAGAAAGTTTATCGAGAAAACAAAAGAACAAAAACATTTGAAATTAAAAAACAAAAAGTACTTTATGTAGAGTTTACGAAAATTCTGTAAACATTTCAAGAAAAATAATCACAATCTACGTTAAAAGAAAGACAAAAAATTTGTTTCTATTTCTTGCTATACAACAAAAACATATCAAAACCTTTTAATATAACAAAAGAAATGTAAAATTATCAAGAAATTTACAACAATACTAAGCAAAAAAAAAATTTTTTTATTATTTAAAAAACATAAAAGAATTCATGCTAACGCATATCAACAAATTTATGGCTTAATTCCTATCAGCAAAACAGAGAAAAAGAATGATCAAACACGATTTGAGCGGATTATCCGATCGGTAGCGATCATTATAACAAGTGCCCTTGGGATAACTATTCTTAACTGACTACCACCAGCCATACATGTTGGTGAAATCAGCAGCTGCAAATATTGCAGAGAGACTAAGCGCTTTATGAGCATGGAATACCAAAGCTGTGGTCATGCCAACATCTATCGATACACGATAACTTAACCTGCTTTTGATACCAGTCTGGCTACACTGATACCTCACAGATCTTATTATGTTAATGGTTTACATACATAATTGGTCATTACAATCCTTCAGTTAGGATTAGTGATAGCTTCTGACACCACTTGTATTCTGTGTGTTAATTTTATACATGAGTGGCATGACCTACAGTTTAAAATCGACTCCGAACGACAAATGTTTGAGAAATTTATCATGGCACTCATTTATTTACTCTCAGGGTCATTATTACAACTTGTCGTTAGTTAAAGGAAGGATTTTAACGGGCAGATAAATTGTTTTTCATTTTTGTAAGTGGACAATAAGGTAGAAGTGAGCGTTAAGCTAAAGGGAGGATCATACTTCATTTAACTTTTAAAGTTCACTTTATGCTTGAACATATCATATATTGTTTTCAACATGGAAACTTCATATGTAAACAAAATGAGCATATACACCAGAAGAAAAAGAAGCCCGTCGTTGCCACTGCGTTCAAAAAGTTAACTTTATTTTATCTGTAGGTTGTATTAACGAAAAGAAGTTAAAGGTGACTTTAAAGTTCACTTTTGTTAAAGTTAGCTTTAACTAAGCCCAACTTCAACGGCAAGTTGTAATAATGGGCCTTAGAGTGTTTGACAGAAACCAAATGAGAGGAAGTTGTCGAAGGAATATTTTTCTTCATACTTTCGTATTGATGTCTGAACTGGAGTTTAAACCGTGGCCTCACGTCTCACCCCCCAGAAAACTTTATCCATATTTGCACTGATAGATGCAGATCGCTCAACATACTCGAATATGGAATCTTTCTGAACATTATATCGTTAATCTGTAGTACCAGATATTTATAGTATTTTCAGTGCGAAATAATGTTGAAAGATTGCCTCCCTGCGAATTCGGTATCAGAGTATGTCCAATAGAGTTATACGCACATTTACTGGCAATAAAGCAGTCATTAGAACCCTAGAGAGTGTGTACACCACATCTATCATAGTACAAAAAATGCTGGGTATTTCCGCAATAGATAGAGAGCCCTTCGGCGATTGCCCTAATTTGGGTTCCTGGTCATGAAGACATTGAAGGTAACAACAAGGCCAACGCACTTACTGAAGCTGGCACCACGAAACATTCAAATGAATTCCTACATGAGATGAGAGGAGTCTCTACTCCACATGAAGAAGCAAACAAATGGTCTCACAAAAACTCCATTCATTGGCCAACGGAAGATAAGATAATGGACACACTTGCAAAGACATCAGACAGATCCGGTCCGATATGGATTGGATGTAAGCAGAACAGAATTTGCATTGAAAATAACAAGATTCCATCTAAGGAACCTCATAGCAGTGATAACGCAACACTTTTCTCTGGATATTTACGCCAGTAGATTAGGAATACCTCATAACACCTTCCGAGTTATGTCTGGTATTGTCATTCCCATAATATTGGGATTTCGATCTTATGAAAAAAACTTGGGCAATGATACAAAAAGCTTTTCCATCGTTTCGTTGTCTTTACCAAGTGCTCTAGATTCATCATTTCTTAACTGTGCCAATATGAGGCACTACATTGAACAAATCTAGCTCTCTAGAATCTAAATCCAGATTGGTTTGAGACTGATATTAAGAGAGGCAACGAAGATAGAAGTCTTTCAAGCAGCACCTGCATTTGCTGTACTGAAAGACCACTGCAATAGGACCAGAGATCAGCAATGAGTATTCAAAAAGATGAGTAGAAGCGAATCATACTCTTAACTTCTGATCCTTTATACGCATTCATACTTATTTTAATATCATGGAACCTTTACTCATATTCGAAGTTTGAAGTTGTCATCATATTCATACATAACAACACGTATGATGTTGTTAATTTCGACTCTCCATGACTCAACACATGCAAGACTCACAAAATAAGTATGATTCGAGTAGGAACACTAAAGTACTCATACGAAGGTTGCGTGTTTGCTCTGATTGCTGTTCTGTGTAGTATGCTTAAGTGTCTTTTTTCTTTTGTTGTAAATAAAACAGCAACTAAGACTGTAAATTTAGATGAATGATGCGAGTCACTCGAAGTAAGATTCTAAAGTTATGAATCTAAATGATTAGTCGTATGAATCAAACATATTTCGAATGGTATGAGTTTGATGTCAACGTTGTACGCATACCCATTGCAACCTGCA
>QOCX01005504.1:0-12735 GCA_005959815.1 Sarcophaga bullata | reverse complement strand
TATGCTAAACTACTAGCGTGAATATTGTGGGTTCGATTTCCAACAGAGACTCCGGTCCGTAACTCTACATCGGGCAAATATAATTTGTAATTGTATTGTAATTAAGAAATAAATAAACGAATACTTCAATTAATGTCACGAGGGAAAGCAGATGTAAATAAGAATTTTCCATTTAGAAATTAAAATTTTTAGAATTCCTATCAGTTCGGTAGCTGTCAGACGTTTTGGCAATACATTACTAATAACAATCAAACTCTCTTTACGTCACAGTAGTTCGTTTTATGTAGTTATAACATTTAACTGGAAAGTAAGCCAAGAATATATCCTATGAATTAATGAAATAAATATTGAAGATACTTGACTTTTATATCATGGTCATCAGTATGATTTTGTTGCATGAGCAATTTATATACCAAGAGATTTTCTGTAAATAATTCTGTATATTACAGATTTGTCATTAAAATACTTTCAATCGTCTTGACTTTCTGGACTATGACTCTCTATCATGATAAATTCATTAGTGAGTAGAATTAATACGGGGATATATTATCTGAAGATTTTCAAACTTATCGATTTAAATTTTAATAGATGTCTACACATCTCCCTTTGTCTATATTTTTTCGCAGTAACTGCATTGAGTTTTTGAAATTTCAGAGTATTTTGTGTCGTTAAACAAAGTCATTGTAATTTAACAAATTGTCGTTGTATGAGCTTGGAATCAACCCAGCTGTTACAGATTTCTATTTGCATTTGATTTTAGTTCTTTTGTTTATAAAATAATTTCTGAATATGGATGAAATTTAGAAAATTTTGTGAAAACTTCTAAATAATCAGCCATTGTAATGCGACATGAAGAAGTAAGAGGGTAACATATATTTTATTGGAGCTGAACAAACGATTTCCTGAATTTAGTAACTACATTGAAATCTCTTTTTGTCTGTATGCGACCTAACTATGTTTTCTGAAACGCCGTGCCGTGAGCTTAACGTATCTCTGTTCAACCCTGGCGTATGTTTACAAAAAAGTTCAATAAACCAATCTGATTGTCATGTATTTATTATTGCCTTCACGATATGTTTTATGAAGATATCTATGAGTATTGCTGATACACAGGATTTTATTTACTAATCCTTACCTCGTTATGTATTCCATACATTTCATACATAATTGGTCATTACAAGCCTTCAGTCAGGATTACGACCTAGCTTCTTACTCCACCTATGTTGTCTTAATTTTTAAACATTAGTGGTGGGGCCTACTATTTAAAGGCGACACCGTACGACAGATTTTTGAGAAACTATTCTCTGCGGCGAATTTTTTGCTACCATTAGAAATGCCATTATTTCGGGTTAAGGAAAGTCATCAACAATATATTTTATTATTAATTATTAAACTGAATTTGATTTTTATTATAATATTTCTAAACAAGTTTCAACGTACAATGTTTCGGAATTCAAGATTCGTTCATTTTGAAATCGAAACTTTAACTGTAATTAATAAAAATAATCACTTTTGTAAGGGTTCTTGCATATGCACTACATATTGAAATAAACAAACAAACAAAGACAATAATTTTTTTTTATCAATAAGAACAACAACAGCAAAGTTAGGCAAAAAAAATTAAAATTTTGAGTCCAGGTGTGCACAACATATTTCGTTAAGGCACACACAAAAAAAAAGTACTTTAAAATCAATGGCAACATTTATTACTAAAAACAAATAAATATTCTACATTTACACATACATACACACATTTAAATGCTTACATATTTACATACTTATGTACATACATACATTTTTCTTAATAATAATTCTATTTCTCAACATAAACAAATTGTTTTCAGCATGAAATAATTGTAGAAAAAAAGACACTCAAAACTGATTGAACCAAGAAACATTAACAGATATTGACTGCACAGCACATGGAGCATAAGTTCAATTATGACTCAGGTACAAGTTTTTAATACAAAAACAGAAAAAAACAGAAAAAATAAAAAACAAAAAAAATATTTTAAATTGAATTTAATTTTAATTNNNNTTTATTACCAAACCATTAAAATTAATGCCCGCAATTAAAAATTTGTTTTGATAATGCCGTATTTAAGAATTCAACCAGTTATATTTAGAACTACTCTTTAGAATTTGAATATAACCAATGTAGTTTTAAGAAACAAAGAATATACTGTCAGTGAAGGCCGATTTTTATGATACCCTAGTAAGCAAATCGGTAAACGTGGAAACATTTGTTAAACAAAATACAGCGCTATGGATATCAGACAATATGTTAAAAAGCTTTGTAAATGACTCAAACTCTACTATAATGTTAGATAATGCCACTATTTACACACACACTGATATATTGGACATTACAGTACTTTAGACAGATCTACCGTCTAGCTAACGTCGCTCGTGTTCGTGTTAATTTTTATTCATGAGTGGCGAGAGTTGCAGTTTAACTTCTACTTTGAACGAGAGATTATGAAAGCATTTTCATGACAATTAGTTAATCTCAAGTCAGAAGATTGTCGAGAGGGGGCTATCGATAAAAATACTTTCTTTTTTCAGTAGATGTCAGAGTTGAGGTTTGGAGACGGAGCAGTTTTCTTGTAAACCAACACTATCTAGTAAATTATGGCGATTATCTATCATAATTTACATTTTTAAAATAATAAGTTTCCTATAATTATTGGATCGTAAATTCATTGTATTGAGTTTGCTTGGTTTATCTGGCTAAGAATTCAAATTTATTTTGAGTAAATTATTATCAATTTTAAGTAAGTATTAGGAGTGATTAAAAATTTTGTAGAATTTATTCAATATTTTCTAGATTCCTAAGAATGAAAGGCATAATATAGTATGCTCGTATATCGAGTACCAAATAATATTACTATTTAGGATTCTTTAGCAGATTTGTAGGTAGGATTCCAGTCTATTAGTGCGAAAGTCATGGGTTCGATTTCACCGGACACTCAGTATAATTTGTAATTGTATTTTAATTAATAATTACTAATAAAACAATTAGTACTACAATTAGATCATAAATAAAGGGTGTCTCAGTAAGAAAGACTTTTCGCACTTTAAAATAAAAATACGTAGTTTTTGATATAATCGTGATTTTTTGTTATTGGATTGTAAGAAAGACATTTTGCGATTAGATACTGAATATAATGTCTGCAAAAAACCGCCTCTGCTCTTATGACATTATATTTTCCATGACTTTTTTACAAGAATGTGGCTGTATCTCAACAATGACGCGTTGATCATCGGATTTGACCCCCTGGAATTGTTTCTTACTTATTCGGATTATTATAATCTGGAGATTTGGGTGCTCTGATGGCCCAGTTGATAGTGGGCTTAACTTCAACTGCCAAGGCCGTGGATTCAATTCACATTAGTGTGGGTGTTTGTGATTGTGATTGTTTATCTGACCTTACACTAAGTGATTATTTGCAATAGAAAAACAATTTGAGAATTATAACATACATACATAATTGGTCATTACAACCCTTTAGTTTGGATTACGGATCTAGTGCTGAGAACCTTTCTGTTTGTGTTTTTAATTTTATTATATGGCATTGGCGGTACCTACAGTCGACCTCGATTTTAGCCGAAGAAATATTTTTTTATGTTTTGTTTCCTTGGAGATGTCTGACCTGGGGTTTGAACAACACACTACCTACTAGACTACGGTGACATCTGAGAATTATTATTAAAAGAAATTTTGGAAAAACGTGATGAAGGTGTATACAACGGTCATTTAAAAAAAGTGATGCACATTTCCTCCTCTTACTTTTTTTCTATAAACTATCATTACTGTATGCCAACACTGTGCACTGCAGTGCACTCAAAACAAAAAAAAATGAAATCATTGGCCTCGCCTTGCTGAAACCACATATCGTCCGAATCCATGTCGTCCAATTGAGACCACATTTTTGCAAATTCATTGCCCTGTTCCATTAACGAATAACGTTCACATTCACGGCAGTTTTGTTTTCATATTCAAAAAAGTAAGCTTTGTAATCAGACGTATTTAATTTTAATTGAAGCTGTTTTGATCAGTCTTTGAAAGGTTGAAAGGCATAATTGGGTATTCATTCTCAATCGAAAGGTCTTTCAACATAGCTTTTCAAATCTTTGTAATAAGTTTTCACAATTATAACGCATTGTTCTTTCGTAATGCGCTCCATTTATAAGAATCCAAACAAACATAGGTGTGACAGACCACAAATTTTTTGGATGAACAAAGGAAGAAAATAAAATCAACGCTAAAATTAAAAAATGCACATTTAGTAAGACACTCTTTATGGCAGACTTATGAAACATACTGGACTGTACTGGACATTCAGATTTTCCTAAAAATCTAAACTTAACTTTTCACTCTTGCTTATTATCTTCTATTATCATAGGTCTTGGAATGAACAGATAACAGTCACAGATTATTTAAACTATTATGTGCCTAAACGCTATGAAGAATTTAAACTTAGGAGGCTCTGAAACATCACGATATCTAAACCTCCTTTATGAATTCTTAATGAAAATTTATTCATGATAAATTGGAATTCCGGAAATTGGACATTTTTTCTCAAATAATTTTTAAAAAATTAAATTAATTTCAGGTGGGTTTTTGAAGCTGGACAAAAAGTAGCGAATACATATGAGTTTTGGTTTTGTTTTTTCTGTGTGCCTTTGTTGGACTGTATCTCTTGGTTCAATGTATTGCATTTTGTATACGCATTCATTGTGGCAAAATTATCTTGTAATTTGTAATGAAAAATTGTGTGCAATTCGTATGTGTTTGTATAACCCACTACTATTGTGTTAACACATGTACGAACATGTGTTACCAATGTTCAATAATGCCATTGTCTACATACGTTTAAATGTAAATAATGTATATCGCACTGTATAAAGAACGCGTGTCTCATGAATACGGCAAATGTGTCGATGCATAATGTATATGTATGTATAGCAAAACAAAAAATATGACATTTTTGCATATTTTTCTTCCCTATTTTGTCTTTTGTTTTTTTGGTATTGGTGGCTTGTGGCCTGCTAATATAGAGAATAAGAAATGCTTTTTCTTTATCAGATATTTGCCAAAAAAATATTGTGTACATAAAATATAATAAAAAAACAATATTTGACATACAATCATAAAAAAAAAACAGAAAGTATTCGTAAATGCGCCAGAATTAAAAAGCCTTGCGTATACATGCTCTCATTGGCTGTAAATACCTGTTCGCTTGTTGTTTTTGAATGTCTGTCCTGTCCGTCCGCCTGACATATTTACCGACACTATTGCGTGAATTTGGTAAAACAAAATTTGCATACAATTCAAGCCAAAATTCAAGGCAAAAAATTCAAGCAACACTGAACTGTTTTCCATAAAAAATCCGCGAAACCTTTAAACTTTTATCTACAAAATAGTGAAATTAGAAAATCCATAAATTTCGAAAATCACGTAAGCTATGTCACCACACTTTTCATGAATAATACAACAACATTTGAATAAAACTTTAAAGATAAAATGGAGGAAAATAATTTTTATGATTTTAAAATTTTTATGCTTTTTGTTAAGAAAAGAAAAAGTTGATGTGAATATGAATGTGAGAAGCTGGGCCGTAATCCTGACTGAAGGGTTATAATGGCCAATTATGTATGTATGTATGTGAATATGAATGTGAATTGCAATCTAGTATGTAGTCAGTTTTTTTTTTAAATTCGAGAGAATATGAAAAAATTTTAAAAAATTTGGTGTTGAAATTAATCTACAAAAATTCATTCAGAAAACCCTGTAGATCTAGATCGCCTAAATAGAGAAATGCTAATAACGACTGTCTTAGAAAGATTTTTGCAGCTGCAAACTGTACAACAACCGTAGACACTTTTTATAGGCAACGTTACATGTTCAACTCATAATTCTAGAAGCTTCTAAAGAAGTCCAAACACTTGCTTGGCTTTGCAGCAAAGCAAAGAAATCACAAGACGATGGGGGATATGATTGATGTTACAGTCTTCTGTTCCTTAAATAAGCGTTTTTATATTTAAATTTGATTTCAAAATTTTGTTCTTAAGGATGTAAATTTTTTATTTAAGCAAATTGCAGGGGAGAGCTGATTCATGTTTGTTGAACTTTAATACGATATTCTAATTATCGTTCGTTGTTAGTATTTTTGACCTGAATTCTATAATCTGAACAGGATAGCTCTGCGTACCACATAGGTCATGCCATATTGTATATCTTGCACATGTGATTTGAGTGCATGGCCATCTTATGTGGAAGTGATGTAAACTGACCATCGAAATCATGCGATTTAATTTAATTTATTCGACTTTTCTTGTGCGTGTTTCTTAAGTTAGCAGGTGTCTATGAATTAGCCAGAAACCCTTGCAGTTGTCAAAAGTAACATAATCCATACATACATACATAATTGGCCATTACAACCCTTCAGTCAGGATTACGGCCTAAGCTTCTCACACCACTTATGTTGTGTGTGTTAATTTTATACATGAGTGGCGGGTCCTACAGTTTATAATCGACTCGGAATGACAGATTTTTTGAGAAACTTTTCATGGCAATTTTATTTACTCTCAGATTGAGAGGAAGCCGCCGAAGAAATATTTTTTTTCATATTTCGTTTTTGATGTATGATCGGGGATTTGATCCCTGATCTTTCATCTAATAAGCCAACACACTACCTACAAGACTACGGTGACTTCAAACTAACATAATCCATGCCATCGATAAAATTTAAACTGAGTTCTTCGTCAGATTTCGGATATTCTCTAACCTGAGAAGCCGGGGCGTTTATTTAAACGATATTATATTCTACACATACATACATGGCTGGTCATTACAACCCCGTCAGTCATGATTACGATCTAGTTTATCAAACCACTTATGTTGTGTGTCTTAATTTTATCCATAAGTGGCGCCAGCTACAGATTTTTGACAAACTTTGCAAGGCAATTTTGCCAGAAATTTGCTGGGGAGGTAGACGCTGAAAGAAAATTTATTTTCATATTTCGTTTAGTTTAGAGATGTCTAATCAGGGGTTGGAACCACATACTAGACTGCTAAATAATGGCTTTAATTTGCCTTACAAACTAAGACAAAGTTTCGATGATATCTCACATACACTTTGTTTTATTTTAATTAAAAGTTAGTGAAGCGTTTAAATAAAGATCTCTAATCAAAGCTTTGCCTTAGAGATAGCACCACAGGAAAAAGCACAATCACGTCATCCTGCTGGTCTTGGCGACAAATTGCGTCTTTGATTTCTCAAAAATACGCTTTCTCCGTGACAAACATCGTTCTATACATGCAAATTCAAATTCATCACTTTTGTGTCATATTCTTGTGGCAATGACCAATATCGAAGACCACACATGCATTCAGTCCATCCGCTCATCCAACTGTGGTTGACTACAGCGGGATCGTCTACCAGAGCGTTAAGAAAGGTGTAACATGTCGTTGGCACCGCATGACTCCCAAAGAGAAAGTCACTAGAAACTTATTACAGTGTTTGATTAGAAAAAAACGAAAAGAACATCAGAGCTGAAAGACAACCGTCTTAATTCAATTTGATCTCTCCGTGTAGTTTTTAAAAAAATGTTTCTTTTGTGTGTCGGTGGTGGATTTCTTAATGCTCGAATATCACACACTTTCTAACATATGCCCTGCCCATCTGTACGCGTTCGTATAGATAACCTTATGAGCCTGCGGCCTAGTCTGGTTTTTGTGGCTATGCGCTGTGTTCGTGTGTATGTGTGATTGCTGTGTCCTTACCTTAACACGATCATAATCTGTGCAGTTGTTATTCTGAACAGAGGCTATGCGATATGTTCGGCCTTTTCTCCCTTTTTTTTCTCCTCCTGCATCCACCACCAGGATCACTCGGTAACCGAAATACGAAATAATCATGACTGCGTCTGCCACTTTTTTTTTTGTTTTGTTTTGTTGCCATACAAGTAGTACAGTTTGTTTTCTATTATGCTGGATATTGTCTGTTGGTCGCGGTGTCGTTGCTCTTGTTACTGTTTTTTTTAAAAGGTAATACACTTTTGCGTAGTTAGAGCACATTCCTGCCGCATTATCCCGTTCTGAAGGCAACCGCTCTTTCTTCACAGCTGTAACAGGCAACAGACAGGACGTTGGACAAGGCTACGCGACAACGCCCAACGTTCCCAGAAGAAACCAAGAAACACAAAAAACAAAGTCCCAAGATATAAGGATAAAGGCAACACAAATGTAAAGACCCCAGATATGAAGCGAATGCAAGACGAAATGAACACGAAAGGAATGCGCGCAGAAGTATCTGTTTTGATGCTATATTTATTACCTTATCAATACGATTTAATGTAGTCAAAACAGTGCTCAAACCCCACGAAATAAGATCATAGGACTTGAAAATAGACACAATAAATTATATTCACACACCCCACATCATTCGCACCCCACACCAAACCGATGCCACCATCACCAATCACAGCATAACAACAAGACCACACACAGGATACCTACCCTCGGCCTCCATAATGAAAAGGGCCGCCGCGACAAAACTCTCTGCTCTAACAACCTCAACAAGCTTCGTCTTTTTTTTTCCGGTTTCCGACAATCTTCTTCATCCGTCTTTATAATCTTCACGATATTTTGGGGTGTGTTACAAGAGCAAAGATGAAGAAGAACGAAGAAGAAGAAAAAGAAACAAAACTGATAAAACATATATACGAAATGGTTCTTGTAATGAAACACACGGAGTGGAGGAGGAATAATCAACAGTACACCTGTGATAGCTTGGGTGATGACAGCAAACACAAGAGGTTGCTGATGTTGTGATGGATCGAGATGATGATATGATGGTGATCGGTGACTCCGCCTGATGATGTTCTTCGCCAGAGAAGAATACACTATTGTGCAATCAAAACAAGAAGAACACAAACAGACACACCGAACGCCGCAAACAGTCTCCAGAAATAATACCACCTTGAGCCACAGACAAAGTTAGTTCTCAGGAAACAACGTTCCTGACAACAATTATTTTAAAAATTCTAAACCCCTCAGAGGAAACCCGGACAAGAAGGAAGAATGACGTGAAATAAAAAAAAAACAAAAAAAACAATGAGAATGAGAATGAGAATGAATAAATGAATAAAATATTCTTGAGTGTTTTCTTTTTTCTATGTAGTATGTTGGTCAACAACGCAAAACATCATGAGAAATGGAAACGAATATCGTTTGAATTGCATGCCCATAATTATGAAATAAGCGTAGAGATTTTGGAATGTTATTTTAGGTTTCATTTAATTATAACTGCTTGACATACATATGCCAACATACACACACACATATACATACATACATTCTTACATGTGTATTCATGTCGATTGAAATTATTAACGAAACGTTTTAATTAAATGCGATTTTTTTTTTTTTTGGTAAAAAGACAAGTAAAACACGAAAATAATTTGGTGAAACCATCTGTGGTTTTGGCTTTAGAACATTGAATTTGCGTGAAACACAGTTTTTACATACAATAATTGCTACTACCAAAGGAACATACCACATCTGTTTAACACTTTCATTAATTTGTGCCATTTTCTTAAGAACAATTTATTTTTTCTTACTTCACATTTTTCTCTTTCTGTGAAAAAAAAAAAATGTCAATGAAATTGGGTTAATAATCGTATTTATTAACAGCGAAATAAGAAAAAGGGGAAAACGTTCTAATTTTTACTTTCATTACTCATTTAATAAAACGCATGTAATAAAAGTGAAACGCGACAGTGCAAGACATACACAACAGGCGAACACAATAAGAAATAAAATCAAAATAATTTACTTTTTAATTAACTTTTCCAAGATAATTTCTTTAATATTTCAGAACATTCAGACACAAATTATAATTTATCCACGTGTTATAATACTGGCATACAAAATTGGCGAAATTTTTTGAAGAATCTTAATTTCCACTTCCAAGATCCGGAATTAGGGATAATAAATATGCTCCGAATTTTTTTTTTCCTGAACAAAATTCTCCACAAAATAGAAGGCATTTTTCATGACAAATTTATTTCTCATCCGCTTCTTAGAATACAGTACAGAAATCTTGTTGAAGTGCTCGACTTTGGTTGGATATAAGAAGCAAGATCCCTCCTTAGTCTAGCGATTCAAACGGGAACCAAACGTTCTCTATAGAATGTCTAAACCGGCTTTAAAATAAATCTTAATCTAGCTGAGTGTGTATAACAGAAAATGAGAAATTAGAAAATTATACATCTTCAAGGCTAGAGCGGGGCTTTAACTCACAAGAGGTGAAAGAGGGCCTATTCCTCCTCTTCATCTCTACAGCTCCCGGAAAGCACATTTGAAAGAATGTCGGCATGCCCTCTACCAACAAAGTAAAATCTCTATGTAAAACAAGCAAATAATATCTCGATTACTAACATATTTGGACATTAAAAACCCTTTTACACACACTATGTGCTTGTGTTAATTTTGTTAATTGAATGGAGGGTCCTACACTTTTGAAGTCGATATCCAGTTACAGATTTTTGAGAAACTTTTCATGAAGTCACCGTAGTTTAGTAGGTTAGTGTGGTGGCTTATTAGACGCAAAGGCCAGGGTTTCGAATCCCGGTCAGACATCAAAGGCCAGAGTTCGAATCCCTGGTCAGAGATCAAAAACGAAAATATGAAGAAAAATATTTCTTCGGTGATTTCTTCTCAGCAGATTTCTGGCAAAAATTCTGAGAGTAAATAAAATTGCCATGAAAAGTTTTTAAAAAAAATCTGTCGTTCGGAGTCGTCTTTAAACTGTAGGTTCCGCCACTCATGTATAAAATGAACACACACAACATACGTGTTGTGAGAAACTAGGCCGTAATCCTGACTGAAGGGTTGTAATGGCCAATTATGTATGTATGTATGTATGTCATGAGCATTTTATTTTCTACCATACTTTGTGTCAGAAAAATACTGGGAGATAGCCACCGAGGAAATATTTTTTCATGTTTCGTTTTGTTTGAGATGACTATGTTGGAGTTGGAACCACAGACTCTCGTCAAGTAAGCCAACACATTACCTACGAGACTACGACAATTTCGATTAATAGAGGCAATTGGAACACCTATGCCCTGTAACATGCCTAGCCATTTGAGCAGAAATACAAGTTCTGATGATATCCCAATGTCCTGACACCCATGAGAAATTCATGATATTCATAGGCTTGCAATAACTCTATAAAGTCTTTGAAGTTTTGATTTCTTTTTTAATATTTTTCTTAAATTTGAAAAGAAAAATCAAAAACATCTGTTCAAACAATGAATTCTTATTTCAGTTCAGTTCAGTTTTATTTGGTATGCAATCGAGTGTCAATTACAAACAAATTTTTTTTCTTTTCTTTTCTGTTTTTAATTTATTGGGTTAAGCTTGTTATAATTTTTGGCGTTACGCCATATCCTTTGTTTTTGTTATTTTTTATTTCTTTATTATACTAAGAAACAAAAAAAAAATAAAACTGATTGGCTGCAACTGACCATAGACATTTGCATTGAAGTCGATTGCTGTACGTTGTTGCATGGCAAAGACAAAAAAAAAACAAAAAAAAAAAATCACAAAAATTATATNTCATAAAAATTATATTCTTTGTGTTGCAACACAGAGTTGACATGAACAATACTCCGATATACATTATACATACATATTTATGCAATATATTGTACAAAATTTAAGTAAAAGTCGTAAAACAATTTTGTTTTTCATTTTCATTTCATTTCAGCTTCTTGAACACACACTTTTTCCTATACAAAGTGAAACTTTTCCTGATTTGTTTCCCCATTACCGTCAGTCAGTTAGCCAACTGAAATGGCGTTCATTTCGAATATTTGTTATGGATTTTGAAAAGATTTTTTTCTCTTTCCTTTTTAACAAATTATTATCCGACATTTTTATGATCATTTTTGAATAGAATGCTGGCTTACAAGTCAGTTATTTTTCTTTGTATTTTATTTGTCTTGGTTTTTGCATAATACGAGATACANTTATTTTTTTTTGTATTTTATTTGTCTTGGTTTTTGCATAATACGAGATACAATGAAGTGTTAAATGATGTTGAGTGGATTTTGGAAATTTGTAAAGAAAGTGTTTGATGTCATAACAGTGGTCCAGTTCAGTAAATGGAATATTTGGACTCCTTAATTTAGCAGGAACGTTTATATCGGACGTTTGTATTCGGATCTGGTCCTAATAAAAGACCTATTATGGTGCCAAGCACAACAAAGTATCAACTAGTAATTGATACTTTTAGTTTTAAAGAACAAGTAAGTACGTCATACGTCCGACGCAAAAAACCGCTCGTCTTTTGAAATCCAGATTGAATTGAACCAAATTTTGATACCCTGCACTGAAGTAGCGCATTCCTGTAAGACGGTTCTGCATCGATTCAAGCAGATAGTAGTCAATGAAGGCAATGTCTGGGCTATAAGAACGGTGAGGTATAACTTCCCTTTCACTGTTTTCCAAACAGTTTTTGACAGGCATCGCTTACTGGTTCTCTCTACAGGTCGCCTGTGAAGGACCTGCTCGGATTTAGCAGCTCATAATGGTCATAAAACCCTTCTGATTACTTTGGCTCAATGGATATTCTGCCTGGCTTCACTTACAGGTTTGAGCATTTCGGGTCGGCTACATGCATGCGCTTTTCATCGTCTATGGTAATTCGATGAAAAAAAAAA
>QOCX01005502.1:946-12736 GCA_005959815.1 Sarcophaga bullata | reverse complement strand
ACTCGATCCTCTAAATAGAAAGCATTATATTGGCGGCATGAAATTTTGCAATTACAGTATTTTGGCTATCTTGTAGAGTCTTACAAGCACTTCAGATAGTCGAAATGTATACCTCTATGTAGCATGAAAGATTTGGTATAAAAAATAACTTCTTTAATGGCGTTTAAAAACAGTTTTTTAAGTGCGAAAATTTCTTTTTGTTTGGACAGATTATAACTGAGTACTCTGAGTATTCTAAGTTTAATAAAAATGTTCCTGAAGTGGCCAAACTAATTCATAGTTTCTTGAATTAGTATTCATAGTCTTCTTATTCCGTGTCATAGCTTACTTTGAAAGTACATAAGACAACACAGAGTAAAAATCTATTGAATTTGTATATGTCAATTTTTTTTTTTTTTGTTTTTTTTTTAGTAGGCAATTTATAAAATTTTCAAGCTGCAGCTTTGTTTTTTAAATTAGAAAATGCGTCAAAGCTTCGAGTGAATAATGCTTGTTTGGCACTAAGTTCGTCCACTTTCCAAAACAGTGCTTCAACTAATTCTCCTTAACCGACAAGCGAGAATAAACTGTAAGATTTGCCCTTCATAATACCATGCATGGAAGACACAAAGCCATTTACAAAATACTCCATCTTTGTTTCGAAAATTGTGCCTTCATCTACTCAACCGCTTTCTTTCTTGTAGCCACTGTACAAAAAAATTTGTCAGCTCGCAAGCAATAATTAAAAAAAAAAAAAAAGAGTTTTTTTTTTCTTTTACTTTTCACAATTTACTTTTATTTGTATGTCAATTTCTGGTTTTACAAACTAGAGAGAGGGGGAATTTTCTACACAAATTCGTTTATTTTTTGGTGTCTAAAAATATCTTTTCAACTGCATACACAGCGGCAAGCTAAAATAGATTTTTTTTCTTTGTCTTTGTTAAATTGGGGATTAATTTATTGGTTTAAATTTTATTTTTAATATAGATTTGTTGTAGTTTTAATTAATACAAGCTTTATTGTGCTTTTTTTTGTCGTTTTCGTGTTATTTTTTATAATTTATTTAAAGAGGCAATATGCCTGCGTTTTTTTTTTATAATTTATGCATGCATCGAGTATTATAATTTAAAAGATTACCAACTGCATCGATTATTCAGGAATTTCACCCCATAAGCCATCCTCCTAAAAAGGTCCATCTAAATATTAAATTATTATATTTTGTTTTCTAATTAATTAAAATGATAAAATTATGTAATCAAAATAATACTACGTTTGAGCAATAATGCCGGCGCACTACGAAGTGTGGACGCAATACTCAAATGATTATCTGTCCGGGATTGCAAAGTTGTAAACCTTAGAATGAACAGGTGCAATGGATATTATAGCAAGAGGCGAGCAAACTATAGTGGTATTGTAGAGTTAACGAGATAGACAACCGTACGCAGCCGCACCATATGATGTGGTTGGGTTTCTGTCCATATGAATAAGAAAAATTGACACGACTTTAATACATACACATATAATTGGCCAAATTAACAAGCCTTGCAGGTCAGGGACGGCTTCACTTCTCACACCACTTATGTTGTGTGTGTTTAATTTTATACATGAGTGGGCGGGAAACTAAGTGTTAAAGTCGACTCCGAACGACAAGAATTTTTTTAGAAACTTTTCATGGCAATTTTAATTTACTCTCCCAGTGAATATTGCAGAAATCTGCTGAGAGGCAAGCCGCCGAAGAAAATATTTTTCATATTTCGTTTTTGATGTCTGACCAGGGAATTCGAACCCTGGCCTTCGTTTAATAAGCCAACCACACTACCTACCTAGACTTCGGCCGACTACGATGACACGACTTTGTATGGATAAAATTTCACGAATGATTTCGTTGACCAACGGAAAATTTTAGCTTCATTAGTCTGCGTTGATAATGTCCTCGACTATGAGAATTTGTGAGGCATTTTATACGAGACATAGGAGGTCCCTTTTTAATTATTGGTTTAAAAAAAGAGAGGTGATAAGACGTATTAAATTATCTTGCTATAGAATGTTGCTCTCAGACTGCAAATACAAGATAGAAGAGAATTATAGAAATGGGGTGTGCAGCAAACATCCGGCTGTAAGGGCAAAATAACGGACCATTAACTATGGTCGACAATTCTTACATCAGGGTCGTAACTGAACTAACTCGTTTATATAAATAGAACAGAATTTAAACGGGAAAGAAATCGTATTCATAAAGGAAAAAGCATATATAAACTTAACACGTATAAATTAAATGCTTTTCAGTCAGCGCACGATTAGTACAAATATCGGGCGACCAGGTCAGACGAATCCGTAGATAAAAGCCCGATTACAGTACAACGATAATGGGAAGAGAGCTTTTATATCTAGTGTAGTGAATGATATGAGCTGTGGCTAAACTGTTTCAGATACTAAAAGAAAGAAGTCAAGATCCTCCCGGAGAAAACGGAAGTCTGAAAGTAAGTGGGCCACATGCATACTGTAAAAGGGCCACATGCATACTGGTATATATATACCCGATCCTATTAACATTGAGGGCTCCACACGCGATCCTTTATCTACAGAAAACTTAAAATAAAGTTAGATAAGGGAAGTGCCTTTGTCTAGTAGGTAGTATGTGTGCTTATGAATGTAAGGCCACGGTTCAAACCCCAGATCAGGGGTCAAAACGAAATATAAAAAAAATATTTCATCAGTGACTTTCTCTCAGCAGATTTCCGGCAAAAACACCGAGAGTAAATAAAATGCCATGAAAAGTTCCTCAAAAATCTGTCCTTCGGAGTCGATTTTAAACTGTAGGTTCCGCCACTCATGTATAAAATTAACACACACACACTATAATTCCTGGAAAGCAATACAGATTTTGCGCAAAAATCTCTCATTAGGAGCATTAAAATATTTTCGTTGACATTGTTTTGATAAATCAAAAGCAGTATCACTTTAGCAGGTCTATCATTCACCTGGCAAACACCTAAGCCATTGAAATATTTTATTCATTTGAAAGACCAATTGATGAGCTTATGA
The DNA here is from genome assembly GCA_005959815.1 of Sarcophaga bullata. Classification (NCBI taxonomy): domain Eukaryota; kingdom Metazoa; phylum Arthropoda; class Insecta; order Diptera; family Sarcophagidae; genus Sarcophaga; species Sarcophaga bullata. Next base: position 9,712 of record QOCX01005502.1, on the reverse strand, counting down.
ATAAAAGTCCACGACCGTGTCCATTCGAAATATTCATGACTCTGGTGTATGACAGGCTGAATTTGGCATGTTTTTGAGGATGTGACAGTGGTTTGTGGCTTATTTGAATACCTACGACAACCACCGGAAAGTAAGACTAACGGTGTACGAGGTGACCATGCCTTCAAATCCATTATGCCATGGTCTAGTTAAAACCACATGTCTTTAAGGTCCTAATCATCCAATTTAGGTCAAACGAATGTTGCTCGTAGTGGGTAGTGATGGCCAGGTCAACGTCGTTCTCAAACTAATATCAACTGATGTTCAATGCCAGCTCAAAATCCATAGCAAACAATTACATTTTTGGACTGCATTTAATGCTCTTGGATCTCATATGGATGAAGTTGATTTTTCGATTTTAGAAACGGTTTACAACTGCACCAGATCGCATTCAGCGTCTATGGTCGTTCATAATGATTTTCCAAAACAGACTAAATATTATTTGGCTAACACCAATAAGCTTACAGTCGAACTGTTTGGACTTCTAAATGCTTATGTTATATCCCTACGTCATACATTGGTTGTACGTTCGAAGAGAAACATTACAATCGTTGTTAAAAATAGAATTTTGAAGAACATTTCGTATACGAACTGATATGGTATATCAAATCCAATTATTTTACTGGTAAATCAACAAATGCCTCTTCACCCTGTGCTTAAATAATATATTTTTACTTTACTTGACAACACTGTTACATTTGTTTGCTACTTTTTATGGAGATACTAGCATAACTAAAGCGTCATTAGATCTTTTGAATTGTTTAACATAAAAACAGTTATTATTTTTGTACACCCCAAAATGCATGTGCAAGTACTGAAATGTGTATGTATGTGTGGGTGCTAGCCATGTGGGTGTTGAACGTGTGTGTATATATTTTTTCAATTTATTGGTCCTGATGCAAGTGTGAAGTGTTTGCTATTTTATAGGCGATAATTTAAAATTGCAGCTGTTCAGCTTCAAAATGCAATGGCAAATAAAATTTTATTAAGCAATTAATGTCTCCTCCTCCCACTCTTTTTTTCTCTTTTGTTGTTTATTGTTTTTGTTGTTATTATTGAAATGTTTTATATTTTTGTTTGAGAAAACAATTTGTATGCAAAAAGGCAATATGAAATACCGAATACAGAATACAGAATACAGAATACATATCTAAAAATAGATAACAGAATTGTACGAAAGCATTTTCAATTTTTATTTTTCAAATGGTGTTTGTATGGTCAAATATATGGCACACATACATACATAGAATATAACCATCATAACGATACCGGATAAGAGCATAAAACTGACAAAGTTTGTAGTGGTGATGATGGTTAAAATCAAGTAGTTTGTATGTGTGTGTGTATGTGTATGTGTGTGTCTAGAAGTGATTGTAAAATTTTGTGTTGATGTTCAAGCATGTTGAAGTGCGAGGGTCGCTAAATATAAAAGCACTATAAGCACAATATTAATTGTTAGGCTGTTTGTTTGGTTGGTTGCTCTGTAACTCTGATTCCGTTTTAAGAAAATTTCAACAACAAGTTGCTCACCTCTTCAACCAATACATCAGTAAACCATGTTTTCACAGAAATCATTCTTACTAGGTGAAGACATGTGGCATCCCTATCATTCTAAAACCCACTTTAACACTTTCAAAAAAAAACAAATATTAAAGAAACAATAACGTGAGAGGGCACAGACTTTTAACTGTCCTATGCTACTTGAAGTCGCCGTAGTCTAGTAGGTAGTGTGTTGGCTTATTAGATGAAAGGCCAGGTTCGGAATCCCCGTCAGACATAAAAAAAAACGAAATATGAAAAAATATTTCTTCGGCGACTTCCTCTCAGCAGATTTCTGGCAAAAACTCTGAGAGTAAATAAAATTGCCATGAAAAGTTTTTCAAAAAAAATCTGTCGTTCGGAGTCGACTTTAAACTGTAGGTCCCGCCACTCATGTATAAAATTAAACACACACAATCTACACGTTGTTGTAGAAGCTAGGCCGTAATCCTGACTGAAGGGTTGTAATGGCCAATTATGTATGTATGTATGCTACTTCAAGAAAACAAATGCAAAACCTTTCAAAACTCTTTTTTGCCTCTTAGGCATTAGAAGTAATCGTTCTATTCACCAAATTTCAAAACAACATACGCATTTATGTTCCTAAAATATAATTAATTCACAGACGACCCACCCATCTTTTCATATGCCCTTATGATCTTTTATTTATGTACATACGTATATAAAGGGTATTCTTTTTAGACATTCTAAACACATTAACTGCCGACATTGCTTTGTTTTCACTTTTTATGGGCTTTGTTTGGCATGATAATCCTGGTAAGTTCAAAAGGGTTTTACCCACGAAACTCAGAGAAAAATGCTACAAAATAAAGCATAGGGTGAATAGTGAATAAGTGACTATTGAGTGTGCACTTTATTTCGGTCAGAATTATTGCCCCAAATGTTCTGAAAGTTCTCAGAAGCAGAATATTACATGCAATGGTGGCTGATGGAAAGGCAAGAATGTTTGAATGGCTCAACACATATGCCAAATTCACACATGATCCATTATATGCCGAGAAGCTTAGTGCTACTGGCATATTTTTTCTAAAAATAACGGGGCAAAATTTATAATTAAATGACGTTTGAAATCATACTTAATCTTTAATTTTTCAATACCTCTTGCCCTGTAACGTTTTATTTTAATTACATTTATAGCTCTAAAAAATATACCCTTTATGTGTGCCTAATTGCATTTCTAAATACATACATATGTATACAGACGGCGAATATGTGCCTGTGTAACGTATTTATCTCTTGTTTTGAATTATCTCCTGTTTAGCTTGGGTTTGCTGCACTCTATCCTTTATTTCTCTTCTTTTTTTTCGTTTGTGGCAAAATAAGCTTTTGAAATGAATGAATAAAAAGCAATCTGCGTAAAGTATAGAAACACAACATATTTCGTTTCACATTTTATTTCATTTTGAGCCATCATCAACAAAAAGCAACAACAAAAAAAATGAAACACACAATATTTTATGAGCACTCCAACATGGCCAATGCTTGATACTCGCCAGCTTTTCATTCAATTATTTTAAACAACCATATAAAAGAGGACTATAAAAACAAATGGTGGTCCCAACATTAACCCATACCACCCCCGCCCCCTCCACTAACATCACTCGGGCACAACAAATTAAGTCATTGACAATGTTATTCATTTTTTTGTTTTTTTTTCAAGTACTTTTCTAAATAGCGCGAGTAAAAAATGCCCGCATTCATGTTGTATATCGAATGTATATTTTGAATTGAAAACAGTGGGTTCATTATGGGTTCATGGTTTCAAGTATTTAATTCAATCAATTATTAATGAATACAAGTTGGTTAGTTATATTTTGCCTCAAGGTATACTTACTTACTTCATTGGTCATTACAATTCTTCAATCAAAATAATGACTTAGCGTGGCTCCGAAATATAGATTTTTAAGAAGCTCAGAACTTTACCAGATTTTTGCTGAAAGGTGATCTGAGCTCAGAACTTGGCTCTACGCTTAATAAGCAATGAACTGCCTCTAGACTACGGCAATTTTTAGATTATAGGTAAACTTAATTGTGTAGTACCTTACTTACTTTGACATGATTATACCAATACTCTCCTGGCCAATGCTCTCCTGTCCTATTAATGGATTTCAAGTGAGTTTTCATTTTATCAGACGAACTGCTTTATGGAATACATAGAGAATGAAAATCACAAATAATTCCGATAATATGCGCGAATGTGCGAGAATTTGCAATAATTGGAACTCCTCACAACGGGATCATAGATCATTAATTTAATACCAACTAGACTACAACCAAATAGCCTAGCAATCCTAGACTACAACCAATTAATTCTCAATACTAACAGTTCCCTGTTGGTCTAGATATCATCATGAGTGTAGGGTACTAAACTGAAAAACATTACATCGAGTCACTTATTCAAACCGTGTTAGGTTTATGAACCAGCTTATCACAGCACTTATGTTGTGTGTGTTAATTTTATATGGATTGTGGACCTACAGTTTAAAGTTGACGCCACAACGACAAATTTCTTAAGAAACTTTTCATGGAAATGTTATTCCCTAGAAATCTGCTATTGGCGGCACCTAAGCTGAGATTTGAACCATGGTCTCATGTCTAATAAGCCAACACACTACCTACTAGCCTACTATGAATTTTACAATAATTTCTCAAAATATCCAATAAGCTTACGAACAAAAGAACTCTGAAACGATTGGCGAGCAAAGTTGAACTTGAGATAAAGTACTGCACAGCTAATCAATCGAACTCTTGCTGTCTAGACTGTATACTGGTAAGCTCTCAAATATCCAACTTCATTACACTTAGAATACCCAAACCTCTAATTTGTGCAAGCAATTCTAAAATCGAAATGAAATTATTTCTGTGTAAATAGCAAATCATGTTCACTTTGGTATACCAAAGCTGTTATGGATTCCTTGAAGTTTGTTGATATTACAACAACAGCAAAAACACGACTTTATTTCATTTTATTTATTGGTACCACTGTTCAAACGATGTTGTTTGAAAAGAAGGGAAGAAAAAAAATCACACAATAAATTTCCAATTAAAACGCATAAAATACGCATCTACAACCAAACCGCTGTAATACAAAATTTTCGAAAAGTGGACGAAAAAATAGAGAAAAAAAGAACCTCAACTTGGAAAAGCGGTCATTATTTAAAAGTTATGACGTCTAGCTGGGCTCATAAAAATAGACAACAACAACAACAACAAACAGGCGCATATAAATTTTTAAATTAGGATATTCGAACGAACACATTAAAAATCCAATCGAATAGAAACAACAACAGCCAGCAGCAGCAGGGCACTTGGCAAATTTTATTGGTCTCCAGTTCAAACCATTAAATGAACGGAAAAAAAAAACGAAAAAAAAACGGAAAAAAACAACAGAAAAAATTAAATCAAAACAAGTCAAGTACAAAATAACAGAAAATTTAACCTGGAAAAAGCAATGGAAAAAAAAGAGAGAATACAAATACAAATATAAACAGCACCAACACCAACACCAACACCAATGTGAACGACTATCAACAGCGATGGCAAACGTAGAAAATTGCTTAATAAAGTATGTGTCTATTGTTGATTTACAATATATTTAGAAACAAATGCTTATTTGTTGTTGTTGTGTTATTTATAGCCTTACCGTTAGTTGCATTGTTATTTTATTACATAATCGTGATAAGTGCTATTGCCGCACACACATACACATAGAGCAGGTCTATTTTTTATTACAAAATGAACCAACACAACAAAAACGGGCAAGCGTAAAACGACACACACAGTTACAAAATACTCTTTTCACCGTAACAGACACTCACTTTTAACCATCACCACACACACACAGACACACACCACCACTGCCACCATTCTATTCGTTTGCACATTCAGTTACGATTGACCTTTTCAAGACCTTTTTTTGTCAATGTCCTTTTGCAACCCGGCAAATGCCATTACATTACGTTACGTTATTCACTGTGTCCGTGGCGGCAGCAGCAACTACAATGGCAGGCTTGGGGTGGCCGGACACATTGTCTAGATGTGGGTAATGGGAATTGATATATGCGTGCTCCAAATGATATTTTCATTTGTAGCATTTGTATGATGTGTGTGTGTGCGTGTCGTGTGCGTGTGTGCATTAAATGTCTAATATCCTTTGCTCTTTGACCAGGTTTTATCACCTTAAATTGAGGTCATTTAAAATTTGTCAATTTATTTGAAGCCTTAATAATCACGTACCTTTTTTTTTTTTTTTGGTCTTTTTGTTGATTTATTTGTCATGGCGACATTGCATTTGCGGTAAAAGTGACTTTACATTTGTAAATTAAAAAAAAAAAGAAATCTTTTCCTTTTAAGGTTTACACATAAAGTTGTTCGATGACACTTGGACATAACAGTGGCCTTTTCTTGGACAATGTATTTAAATAAGAAATACTAAGATTATGTCTTATTTGCCTCAAAGTGTCTAAGGGCATAAAAAGGCAATCAATACAAGATCTAAAATCGTTTAGTACTCCGAAGAAGTAAGTCTTTAGTGTGGTTTTGTTGGCATCATCGTTCCATGTTTACTGCCAATGACAAGCACTATTAGTTGATGTGTACAAACTTTTTTGGGCCTCTATTGGATAATCAAGTTGCAGCAAAATGCGGCTACCTAATATACAGCTTACGGCACATTAAATATTACTCTAAGACAAAGATGGTCACCTCTCAGTTTGGTGTGGATTTTGTACTGCAGCGTCATCGCTCTATATTTCTTGGACGACAACGTTGGCCATCGCTGGCAATGCTAAGTACTATATGTTGTTGTTTATGAACTACTTCTAACGTGCATTGGATGATCTGGACAACAGCGACATGTGGTTTAAACAGGACGATGTTACATGCAAAATACTCAAGCCACATTGGATACTATGCACGACCAATTTGAGGTAACTTCATCTCATGTGCTGATGAGGTGAGCTGGACAGCACGATCCATAGATTTGACTTTAACCTGTCGAAATGTTTTAAGTTGCAAGTCGCTTTAATAGTAGGTTGTGTGTTGGCTTATTAGGCAAAAAGAATTCTTTCAAATTTCGGGTGCGACCTCTGCAACAAAACGAAAATGCGAAAAAATATTTCTTTATCGGCTTCCTCTCAGCATATCGGTAATAAAAAAATTGGCATAAAAACTGTGTCGTTCGGAATCGACTTTAAACTGTAGGTCCCTCCACTCACAATACAAGTCTTGTAAGAAGCTAGGTCGTAATCCTAACTGAAGGGTTGTAATGACGAATTATGTGTGTAAAGGTCGATGGTTATCAACGACCTGCAGTGCCTGATCCGAACACCAATGATATGTGATTTCAACAGGATGGTGTTACATGCAAAAAACTCAAGCCACATTGGATTCTCCGCACGAGCGAGTTGAGGCATTGTCATCCCACGTAATGTTGATGTAAACTTGTCTCCGAGTTCGTCCAATTTGACTCTTTCCTGAGAGGTTGTCTTAAGCAGCAGGTGTATGTGAGTATCCCGCAAACCACAGCAGTCCTCAGAGCAAATATAACCCATGCCATCGGAAAAATTCAGTTTGTTTTATGCACCAGAGTCATGAAGAATTTGACATTTCAGAAGATAATTGGGATTTCAATTTATTTTTTGCTTTGTAAGCGGTTTATAGCATGTGGTAATGTCAGAAAAGCTAATAATGGTTTGCCATTTCACCAGAATAAGATAACAAATGAACATTGCTTGCAATTACTGAATTTTATTATTAAAATTCAGCTCTGTGCGCAAGTTGTTATTTTATAATCGGCAATTACGGAAAATTCTCATTTTACTGGACTCTCTATTCGGCTCCTTAACTAATGGCAGAGCACTCGCTTGCAAAACTTTTACTCTCTAATAAACTCAAGATCTTTTCTCAAACGTTCTTGAAGTAATGGAGCATACCCAAAAGTGATGTATTTATTCGACTATTTGTTGTGTGCAAATGGTATCCAACATATTAAAGCAGTCGGTGCTGGCGTAATATGTCTCTGTTATATTGGCGGTTAAGTACTTAAGTCTGATGAAAATACATTCAAGCTCACACGGTCATAATGTCTACAATAATCTTAGCCACGCTTATAAGAATACGTGATCTTTTGCAGTTTTGGTCTTCGTGAACTTGCTGAACTTAATTGCTCATTAACAACCTTTTAGTCAGGATTACGAGTTGAGTTCCCGTGCGACCCATTTGTGTGTGTGTCATTTCTCTTCAATATGTGGCAGGACCTACAGTTTAACATCAACTCCAAGCAATAGTTTTTTGTAGCCTGTATTGGATAATCAATTTACAGCAAAACACCGCTACCTGACACACAGCTTGCCGGGCACATTATATATTCTCTACGACAATGATGGTTACCTCTATGTTTTGGTGTGGATTTTGTACTGACAGTGTCATCAATAGTTTTCAGAAGCTTGCAAACAATTTAGTTACTCTTCGGGTTTTTTGTTTTTTTCGCCAAAAGACTGCTGTATTTCGTATTGTCTTCAATTTGTTCGGAATGTCTGAGGCTGGGGTTTGAACCATGGATCACTTACTAACACTACGTTACAGTTATCGTTCAATCGCCATGTTTCAATGGCAAGACATCCCGACAGTATAGTTCTCTATTTACAAAATCTTGAACCCTTCTGACTTTTGGATACAAGATCTGCATGCGGCGAACAATTTATTCATTTCCTCTTCACATGACCACATTGAAGAAATAGAGTTGAATGATGCCTATATAATTTTATAATACACAGGAATTTAAATAAAGTAGTATTTGACATGAGTTAAAACATTCAATCATTTCTTTATTAGTAAAATGTCAGTCATAAAATTTCACACAAAGTAAATATGCCAACTTGGCAAAAAATAATCATACGAGTATGTGATGACCGATCCAGTAACTCACTGCTGTCACGGAATACTTATTAAACAAATACGACATTTGTTGTGTTCTTTTAAAATTTACTGAACCCTTTATGGTCTTCCAATGAAAGGATTTGGGAAAGGATACAGAATACAATTGAAAAGACCCACACAATAAATGTTGAACAACTCCGTCTTGTCTTGAAGGCATTATAGAATCCTGGAGGCTTGGTTGTTTTATGGAGTTCTCTCGTTTCTCATTTGTACGACCCAAACCCGCAT
>QOCX01005501.1:0-12737 GCA_005959815.1 Sarcophaga bullata | reverse complement strand
AAAAAATTGAAATTAAATGTAAAAGGTTTTGATTGATTAAAACTTTACGCTCGTGCCAAAATTTGGATCCAAAAATAGAAATTGGAAATTCGGCCCATAAAGTATTTGTTCTTCATTCTTCATATGAGCGATTATTCCAAACGGTTTGTTTGTTGGTTTATTTATTAACTTTCGGTTGTAGAAATAGTGCCTAGGCAATGATGGCTGGTCTCAACGAATTTTTTCTAGGGCACATACTGCATCTTTGTTGTCAAAATTATCAGAATCGAATTGGCAAAGTCAAAGTGGTCTTTCATAGTATCAGACGTGGAGTTTTCTTTTATTGGAGAAAATTTTTCTTATTATTATTTAGAAGAATTCATTCCTTCAAATAACTGCTTTTCGAAGAGGTGTAACTATAGCAAACGTAATGAAAAAGTTATTGGATATTAAGCAATAACGCTCTCTTACCATAAATAGTTGTGGTGTCAGTAACTTTCCGTTTGCTTTGGAAAAGACGCCCCATTAAGACGGTGCAGACACAGCGTATGAAATAATTGACATCCCAGATTATATACAAGATGAGAGCGAAAAGTAAAAATCCCATTATAATCAATAGTAGGTAGAGGTCCAAACACTGCCAAACTGTAATACAAATCACATTAATTATGAAACAAGAGAAAGAAACCAAATTTTACATAAGTTTTGAAGTTTATTTTTGTTTTTCTTATAGTCTTCCTTTTTTACTGTATTGAATTTGAATTTCGAACGCAGGTTAAAGTTTAAAAATCGAATTTCCCGAATAAATATGGAATGAGTTTAAAAAAACGAAAATGATTTTTCGTTTAAATTAAATCTCGATCATATTATAAGAGGTCAAGACTATCAATTCAATAATCCATTATGTTTACCTTTCTTTAATTAACTCCGTCAAAACTAAAAACCACCACTGAAGACAGGTATAAACAAACTGAAAAACGTTTTTTTGGTTTGTTACGTGTATCAATATTAACAGGTGAAATGTTTTGATCGACTTCGTGTATTTGTGATAAAACGCGAAGAGAACAACAACAAAAAACGAAAATACAAAAAAAAAAGCTTAAGAAAAGCTATCATCGTTGCATAAAAGTTGTTTCGAAAGTTTGTGCTTGGTAATGAATGAATTATGCCAGAGATGGAAAGGCTGGTTTCTTTGTTTTATTACCGTTGTTGGCGTTTTTAGTTATTTCTCTTCTATTCTTATTCGGTGTGGTGAGTTTCTAGGGAGTTGAGTTTTTACAAAGTATGGTGAATTTGTACGGTGTGGTGAACAAAATTGAAATTCACCAAAATGGCGTTATTTGAAATAGTTACTGTATTAACATAGATCATTGTACTATCAGTGGTGAATTTACCGGTGTGTGTCCATAATACGTAATTCTCATATCCATTAGCCGAGTCATTTGGTTAAAAAAAATCATCATACATGTGGAATGGCTGAAGTCACGTAGTATTGCCATTGTGTTGGTAAAAGCGGATTTGCACCCACGACAGAAGTCGTTAGATGGGAGCTGTATTCTTTCCGCGTATCTTCCCATAACACAACGAAGCATGGCCACTGTTATTGAGATGACGTTACGATCAAGTCCGAGTAACTGGTTGGTGCTCCTTCTATCCATCGAGGGCCAAGTAAGTCTAGCAGTGAAGCAGGAACCCTCATTGACCCAGCATAGGTTTCCCCGATAGAATTTCCACGCAGTGACCAATTTAATCGAGGTAAGAGGCATACCCATGTCGATTGACGAGGACTGCAGATTGAGTGTGTCCTGCAGTTTCCCGGAATTCAACTGTGCCAAAGGACTTACACAAGTGCGACACAGAAAAAGGATCGATCTTCTCAAACGATTCTGGAGTTAATCATAATGCGCGACAGAGATTTTATATTAGAGAAGATTGAGATGCGAGTGAAACTAGCACTGTTGATGACGATCCATTGAGCAGCCCGGTAGATAGCTACTAACTTTCGACTGAAATTAGCCGCCCGGGGGCGAAGGTGTACAAAAAAAGTTCAGAACTTTTATCAAGGATAAATAGTCACCAAGCGGTTCTTCTCAAATGTTCGAAGGCGTTTGACCTAAATTTCTTCTTTTAAATCCCAACACTGCGCGTAATGGAAAATTACTATCAATGTTCTTGGCAACACTGTCTAAACTCTTTAGCCAGCGCAACTACAAACAAGTCGCTACTGTCTGTTACCTGCATGTCTTGACAATTTCTCTTGTGTGAAAAAATAGATAAAAACAGCCACGCTACCGTACGCACGTGCACACCACATGTCCATAGTCCACCGATAATTACCAGCGTTCATGCCAGCAGCATACCGGTGAACAAAACCAATATCTAGTATCTGCCCAATCGCCAGGAATCTGACACGATGCGGTCTCCATGATGATGCACTTACTTCGTCTGTAATCATTCTCAAACAAATTTCAAACACTCTCGTGGCCAATTTCACGTACGTTTGTCATGCTCCGCCGCTGTTAAGACTTTTTTCTTTTTAATCCAAAAAATAAATAAAAAAAAATTAAAAAAATTAAAAAAAGAACCCGAACAAAAAAAACAATAAAAACGAACACAATGTTGAACGTGAACTGAATATAACAAAAAAACTAGTCAGAAAAAAAAGCAAAAAACACAAAAATCATCAATCAATGAGGAAAATTATATTTATGTCACAAAAAAAAAAAAACAAAATAACAACAGCAACAACAACTGCGCGAAAATTAAATTAATTTAAATGCAACAAAACACAAACACAATTTAACAACAAAAAACAACCAAAATTGCAAAGAAAGAAACGAATAATCAAAATTTTTTTAAAAAAATTTTGCAAATTCAAAAAAAAAAAAAGAAGTAAAGAAAGTGAACACTTCCACTACACAACTACTCTCTGAGGTTAACGTCTTTGCCAACACCGCTCCAACCCACCGAAACACAGAACCAAGTCGTGTTTACTTGCTACAGTCCACTGTGACGTCAACACGAGCTATTTCATCTTATTCATTGATTTTGCGTAAAATGTAATCGCTGTTACTTCAATTACCACGTTTTGACGTTCACATTTAAAGAAGAAAAAACCAGCAAAAAAAAACATCTATAATTCGATCATTCACACAAAAAAAGTGAAAATCTTTCTACAAAAAAAAATAACTCAAAAAAAAAAATCCATACAGACAACAACCAACAACAACACAAACCAAAGTTGATGAGCCAATTCTGTTGTTCTTGCGCTTCATTTGCCAATTTGACACAAATTGACACGAATTTCAGGTAGTTGTTGGCGGTATCAATTTGTTTGAAACCCAATTCTTTTCTATTCTAAGCCTTATTTACTCTAAAATCTCTTAATGCTCTTTCGCCATCTTATTCTTATAGGCTAGATCTGCCTCTCTCTCCATCTTCCTCTTCTCTCTCATCCTCATCGGCTCTCTCTCTCTCCGTTTTTTTTCTGTTTGTTAGCAGCGTAGTGAAATCATAATAACCAATTTACAGTTTAAACAAAAGTAGTGTGCCCACGTCGCTGCGTTGGCTGCCTGAGCTGAATTCATCTATTACACGTTTTAAAAAACTAAACCTCCAAATAAAATAATTCTGAACATGATTACAATTCCTCGACACTCGCGACTTTATAATCTTTCACTACAACTCAATAATGCGCTTGCTGTTCCCTGAAAAAACTAAAAAACATTATGAAAACAACCGAACACCAAAAAAAAAAATTAGTTTTTTCATTTCGACTACGACGACGACGACGCAGTGTGAGTGACTACTATAATAGGCGACGGCCAAGTGGATTTCTGTGTGATGTTTTGCACTATTTGCATACTCTGCATAGTTTAAACAGCGGTTCCCAAAGTCCATTACATCTTAATATCACCTACACTGTATATAACAGGTTTAATTAATTTTATGCCAGAAAACAATCGCATGCGAAGTTTTGTTATTTTATTTGTGTTCGAGCATCTACTGCTGTTATATTTGCGCCTTCCCATGTTAGACCTTCCTGTTCTAGTTCTTTGAGCTTCCAGATGGTCCAGATGTTCATTGGTCAACCTTGTCTTCCATGCTTGCGATTGCTTTTGGTGTTATTCCTGATAATATGATCTCTTCAATCTAGCTTGTTACGTTTAATATGCGTCAGTATGGGTTTCTTATTGTTTGGGTTTTTGAGATCCCTGTGGATGGTATTGGTCCAGAATATTCTCTATTAAGACCCGTTTATTTGCACCTCCAATAAACCCGTGCATATTGCGTGATTGTATTCGATCACCAAGTTTCTTTTCCAGAACGAATTTTACACATGACTTCTAAGCTTGATTTACTATACTGCGAAGACACCTTTTCGACGTCAACAGGTATATATGTACATATATGTATATACGTGCCCAAGCAATTGACCTTGTAGCATGTCAATTCTTATGTCCTAGATTTTCTTCATATTTATCGCAAATCCAGCATTATGCCATTAATCTGCTCATATGTTTTAAGACGTGCTTGCTTAATTGAGAGATCTTGTGTGATAAATATATAATCCCCAATCCATATCCTCAAGCCTTCATATAATTCCTCTTCACACCGAAAAGACTTGAATCACGACATTGCTAAGAATTACAATGCACAGTTGAGGTCATCGAGGGTTAACAAACGGGAACTCTTTAGAAGGAAATATAACGGCACTGGTGTTATTTTTCAGGCGAGACCAGATATTTGAAGGTTGTTCTGGACTAGAAGCCAAGTAGTCGGTCGGAGTTATATGATTTATTGTCTGGATTGCGTTTTCTATTATATGATCAAGGGTGAAGTTGTTTCCGTTAAAGGTATAATTTTTAAAGATGGTTCTTTGAGACATTAGGCTTTCTTTCTGTCTTTAAGACAATTTTAAAATGCGATCGTTTGATACTTTGAAACCTTTAACCAAATGTCAGCGTTCACATATATTTTCCGCAAGGACTGGCAGAGACCCAGGTTTTCATGGAAACCACAAACAGTTTAACGTCAACTCTGAACGACATATTTGAGAAAATTTTCAGTGCAATTTTATTTTACTCTCTGAATTTTATGCCAGAAGACTCCTGAGAAAAAGTCGCCGAAAGAAATATTTTTTCAAGGGTCGTTTTGTTCGAGATGTCTGAGCTGGAGTTTGAACCACGCGCTAACAACCCAGCACACTTCCTACAAGGCACAAAACGATGCTTTCAAGACATACTAATAAATGGGACCATATCAGTGTTTGATTGACATTAAATGAAAAGTCTACTAGTTTGTAAATTTAAATAAGCGGGATATGTTACTAGTTGTCAGAGTTATTAAGAATCACACGAATGTTATGATTAGCTCTGGTCTTTACCTGTTTCTATTACTTTTTCAACATTCAATCGATCGCCTTAACTATTCCATTTGAGAATCTCTGATAGACAGTTTTTATTTAAACTTATTAATTTTGTTTTAGACGTCGTGTCGTTTTTTTTTGTTGTTAAAAATACATACAAATTCATTTCGGCTTCACTTGTTCTTGCTGGCTAGTGCTGATGTTTTTTTTTTACACTTTTTTTGCTACTGTTGTTGTTGTTGCTATTGTAACAGATTTTATTCATTATTGTTTTATTAGATATAATTTATAAATTAACGGAAATGCCATTTTTTTATTGTTCTTGTTGCGATTTGTTGTGCGGAACTGCACTTTTCTCTCTTTCTCTCCTCTCTCTGTGTCTTTCACACTCTCCTTGCAGTTACATATGCCCAGATTTTTAATTTTTCCAAAAATTTAGTTGAGAAATAAAAAAAAACCAAAAAAAGAAACAGAAAAAGTGATCTAAAAACCAGAGTGTGAATCTGGGCTTATAATAAATGATGATAATATAAATAACAAACAGATCTACTGCCATTAAAATTAAAGTATATGATTTATGAAGATATTTTCCAGTCTATGCCATGCTATTCTATTGCATTTTATTTTATTTATTTTTTGTTTGTTTTTATTTTGAAAAAATTAAAACAATAGCCAGCCAAAGTAATGGACATTTTTTTGTTCTACTGCCAGTGCCACTAATGCCTCCATTAATAGATGGGGGAATAATTGCTGCTTCTAGTACAAGAAAAAACAAAATAAAAGGGGGTCATCATCATCATCATCATCATCATCGTGTGCATTTGTGCAATTCTTTGTTTCAAACTGTTGCATTTTTGTAATTTTTGTATTCTTTCTTTTTTTTCTGTGTTGTTTTTGTTATAAATATTGTCAACTTGACCTAATTTGGATTTAAAGCTCAAGGTTCATTCTTGTTTTGTGTTCATTATATACGACTAAGTGTAAAAGGGGTTGGCCAATTTAAAGCGGATAGTAAACACAAGTGTTGTGTTATGTATTTAAGGGCAAACTGATCTCTTTCAATTAATTATATTTACAATATGTTGTATTGTATTTATAATAATAATTTATAAAAAAGATCTCATGGATTATATATGACCTTTGATAAAATCTGTCCTAACACAGGGAATCATAGCGACTGTAATCCCGAACTTTTATTTGTAACTTTTTATGCCAGGAATTTTATAAATAAGACACCTAAAAGTATCTGGCAAGAATTCTGAGAGTAAAATAAAATTGCCATGAAAAGATTCTCAAATCTGTCGTGCAGAGTAGACTTTAAACCGCAGGCCCAGCCACTCATGGATAACAGTAACACACTCAACATAGGTGGTATTGGAAGCTAGTTTGTAATTCTGACTAAAGGGTTGCAATCCTTACTAATGACCAATTAAGTAAGTAAGTAAGTAAGTAGTAGCGCACAGAAGCATCAAAAACGGTGACTTTACGGGAGCGGAACAGTTCAGACCCCCTAGCGAAACCCGCTGGAAATTTACTGATTACACTATCGAATTATATGGTCTTGCACAGGAAGCACGAACGAAACATTACCAATGATACCTCAGTACGTCTAAGTACGTCTGAGTACGTTTAAGTTGCAAGCCAGAAACATTCATGCTATAGTGGAGTCTGGGTTATGGAGGAAATTAGGGAATAACAGTCAAATGGATTTGCTGAGAAGACTTACATGTACAGACAGGTCTAGAATCCTTCTGTGGCATGGGAAAAAATTGGGTATGCCAAAGGGAAGATGAAAGAAGAAAGACTCAATAAAAAGAGAATCAGACTAACTAGATTTAAATAACTTTCTTGTAAAGAATACTAACAGCTTCAAATCCAATATACAGATTCTGGGATTTAGTACCTGTGCGACCGTTTATCAAGTATTTGGCAAAGGAATTATAGTTACTGACTACATGGGATTAACGAAGTTTGAGAGAAATCCTATACAACATGGAGAGCACCAGAGTGTTAGAGTGTTTGGCAAAATATCATCACAACAAAGCTGAGACAAAGGAATATTCTTGAGATAGAAGAGCCAAAAAAAAAAATAAAATGAAAACAATTTTATCTGAAAGCAAGGCCATAACGTCTCATTTTAAAAGATGTCAACGCGTTGGTCGTAGCAGTATTAGGCACTTCGTGATCTCTCTTATCACTCGAGGACGAACATAAGATAGCATATCTCGATTTCATTTCTTGGATGGACTGAACTTTTCGTTTTGTTCAAGTGATGGGCATGATTTTAGGTAATTAAGTAAATAAGAAATATGACTTCCTGTTCCTTAGTCTTTGTTCGGTCATCGTTTGTGCAGGCTTTTTTTTCTCCACGTTCTTGTGAGTCAATATTATTACTCCACGCAAAAGGAAGCCAAAATCCAAAAAGTGCGTTTCTAATTCCATTCGCTGGAGCTATGAGTTGGTAAACCAGTCAGTTCGAAATGCGGTTTCTGTTATATGTATGGATTAGGAGAAGAAAGTAAGAATTAGCTTCCTTCTAGTGGGTTTCCATTAGCCAAATATCTTAAGGGTATTAGTTGAAAAGATTTTTGCTTTAATTCTTACAGTATTTTTTATTTCCTTTCTTAGTAAACCTGCCTTCATTCGTTTCTATACCTTTTATTTCAATTTTATTTGTTTTTAAAAAAAGAAGATCTTTATGAATTAAATTCTTATTATAATTTTCATTTTGTTTTATTTAAATAATAAGTGTGTCATTGTCTGATTTCTTTCTTTAGCCATTAAACATTTTGGTACTTTTTTTTTTAAATTGTTTTTATTTCACTTTCTCTTCAATTAACCAGTGTTTTGGCAAAAAGTTGTTAAAATTCTAACTACGCATACTGTAGCAGCCCTTATGCTACATAAAGAATTCAAACGTTTTTGGGCTAGTGATTAGGCTTAAAAATTAAAAGAAATTAAAACAATTTGAAATAAAAAAAAAATAAAACAAATTATTTCAAAAACTGATACAGCCGTCAACTTTGACCCAAAAAAGTTTGTTTGTTTTTTTTTTGTTTATCAATGATGATGGTTTTTGGTCGTTTTTGTTTATATTCGCGTCTAACTGATAACACAGATTAATTTGTTGTTTTTTTTCTTTTTTTTTCGAAACGACAGACAAACACGTTTTTAACGAGATTTCTGATTAAATTTTAAAAGCCGTCAACATAAAATACCTTTGATAACATATTTACACACATTTTTTTGGTTAAAATTTTTATTTATTTAATACGAGTTTATTTGGTCAATTCAAATCTATTGAAAAGTGCACTTGTATGAGGAGGGTTTCAAATATTTTTGCATCAACCGTGAACGACAAATATTTTTGGCTTTTGGTCGTTTAACCTTTTAGTGAGGATTACAACCCAGCTTTCCAAATTATCCATGCAATGTGTTAATTTTATTCATTAGCGGCGGGATCTTCTGTTTATCCTCTTCTATGAACAATAAATTTGTGAAACTTTTCATGGCAATTTTATTTACTCTTTAGAGTTTTTGCCAGAAGACTGAAGGGACAAAGTCATTTTATTCGAGATTTGTCAGTTGGGGTATGAACCACAGGTTTGCGTCTAATAAGCCAACAATCTACCTACCAGACTAGAAGCTGGTAGGTAGAAGGAAGAGAATACTCAAGTGAGTTTTGGCAATCAAAGCTACCACTTCGACCTAACCTAACCTAACCTAACCTAACCACTTTATTTGCCAACGTGTGTCCCTATGTAAATCATGGTCTAATTACCCTTTTCAATTGTCTAATGAAGCTGAAACTTTCCATGTGTTCTTTTGACAGTACAACCAGGTTAGAAACAAACATAATGCTAGTAGTTGCAGCCTCTATTGTCAAAATTTTCAAACTTCCCTCGTTGTTGATTGTTTTTACGTAAACTATGGCATTAAATTAATCACACATTTTAATATTAAAGAGTATTGAATACTTAAACATGAACCTGGTATACTCATACGTATAAAAAATATAAAAAATTGAATTAATTAATAACAAATTAAACGAGTTTATTAAATATAATTAATGAATACGATACTTGTACAGGTTTTTCAATGCAATTTTAATTTTCATTTCAATACTTTTGAAATACAACAACTTAAAATCGAAACATTTTTTAATAAAAACTTAAAACTTAATAACAACAAGATGTAAATCGTCATAAATATTATAAATAAATAATTAACGATTAGCATAGTGGAAACTGATACTTTGTTAGCACTCTCTTTTATCACACTTGGAATAATTTAGACTTTCATGTGCCTACAAGAGTAGTCAGTAGAATAATGGTTGTCCTTTCCCAAACTACCATTCACAGAAATTACTGTGATATCGCTTTATTTGTCTTTTTTTAAAAAAAGTTTATCATTATCTGACCTAGCATCTCATACTGCTTTCATTCCCTGCAATACTGTGTCCAGTAAATGAATTTCCATTTCATAACTGGGTATGAACGGAAATTGTCACCATCTTCTTAATAAGATGAAATGAATTGTTTTATTTGTTAATATGGACACTATTTTGCAGCAGTTGAGAATTCAAAAGAAATTACTTATGCCCTTACCCAATTTAAAGTAAACCACATTATATTTGATTATAAATAAATTACTAACGTTGAAAAATAAAAGTTAAACAAACAAACAGACTTACTAGCAAACAGATACACCGACAGACAGACAGACAGACAGACTCACATTCCTCTAATAATAGCTTAAGACAGCCAGCCAGTCTATAGTTTTCTTCTCCGTTCGTGTCTCTCTGCTATTGTGTGATGTGCACAATTCAACTACAATCTATTTAAGTGGTTGCCAGCAATTGTCAATCATGGTTATGAAAGAAAGAAAGAAGTTCGAATAACCGAAAACATTATTTTATAATTCAAATACAAATCAAAATACTTTTATTTTTCCACTTGTATAATCAACCATTCCATTCCATTCATGCATTCATTCCATCCATCATTCATTCAATTGCATTACAAAAGGAGTGAAGAAATTTTGCAAAACAAAATTCAACACCCAACAATGCAACTTCAGAAGAAAAGTCATTGCATCTTAAGAAATACATTGAGAGGGGGAGTACGAAAAAAGTAGTAATTTTTTAAGCGAATTAAATGATTTAATCCCAGTTAACTTATGTCAATTTGGATTTAAATTTGTACAAATTTATAAAAATTTAAAATTTTTAAGTTTAAGATTGGTAACATTGGTGGAAAAACAAGTTTTATGGTTAAGAAATACTAACAGGGATTCCTTCCCGTAATAAAGTCAATGTAATCCTTGTCTACCTCGCCAATGAATGAATTCTAACCCTGATCTCTTAAGTCTTATTATATTATATTCCATGATTAATTCTTTAGATTTGTTTCAAAATGATAAATTTTCTCATTTTAAATTTCAGTTAAAATCCTTTAAATATGGCAAATGCTGGCTACACATGCATAAGAAGGACGTTCTGTTGGCTCAACATTATTTTATGGGTAAGTTCTACATTCAAAAGATTAATTGAAATTTAAAGACAATGAAACCCATACCGAAATCTTTTAAACTAAAAAGGCCGTAGTATTCAATACTAAGTCCATCAGTATTTTATTGAAGTTTAAACTCTTTTTTAACTGTTCATTGCCAATCATGGAGCTTTCTCAATGTTCGTAGAATTTCTGAATCTTCTGTAATAAATATTGGGAGAGGATTTTAAGGTCAACACAAAGGGATGGCTTTTACTCATACAAGGCATTGTTATGTTATGTTATGTAATAGGTTATGGTAAGGAGGACGGAGGTAGTGTTTGTGAACATTAGATTTGAATCTCTTTGTATTATTAGTGACAGGAAAAACAGCAACGGAGTTCCTCATCTATATATCCAGCTAGAGAATGAATTCCATTTGTGGATCAATGCGCGATCCACTGGACAATCGACCATAAACGGATGGATGGATTTTACGTAGGAATATTAGATTCGCGAGAACAACGTCCTTATCTCGCCAGAGCAAAATCAGTTGTAGTACCGATAGAACAGTGAAACGGAAACCGCATTGCGATAATGATCTAATAAATCAGTAGCATCTTCATTAATAAGCATCTTCTCCCTCTCCTGTACGCCAATCAAGAAGCCTCCAAATAAACTTTAAGGCACCGGCCCTTACATGCCAGTTGTATTCTATTATCGGCCTGTGTCCCTAGGACCGAGGACTTGCATGAATGTCTCATTATCTCCTCCATATAGCAGGTCTTTTTATTCTTTAGGCTGAAATAAGTTATCGTAGTGAGACAGAAATCGAGTAGTGTTGTGCTTAAAGCATTTGATCAAAAACGAGTGATCAGGTTAAAATTCCATAAACGGCGGGCTTAATTAGCATATCCATCACTATGCTTAACTAAGTCCATTGAGAACTTTTCTTGGCAACAGAAAATGATAAACCTTAGCTTAGCTGGAAAAACATGAAGATGGGGATGTACCCTAGGCTTATTAAACAAAGGAAAATGAATATATTTTATCAGTTAGGTTGTGGGCAAATCCAAATTTCAACTGATTTTATACGTTTCCATTTAATTTTATCGTCTAGAACTTGGTCCGTCAGGGAATGTTTTCTGTGTGGACCATTATAGTTCAAACAGCACTTGCTATCAAAGCGAGCCACCCACAATACACTCCACTATGTTATTATTTTTCAATGTCACTGTTTAAATTTGGACCCATGGACACTTTATTATTTGGTTTTCAAAGCTGCCGTGGTCTAGTAGGTAGTGTGGTGGCTTATTAGACGAAAGGCCAGGGTTCGAATCCCCGGTTCAGACATCAAAAAACTGAATAATGAAAAAATATCTTCTTCGGCGCTTCCTCTCAGCAGATTTCCTGACAAAACTCTGAAGGTAAATATAAATTGCCTGAAAAGTTCCTCAAAAATCTGTCGTTTCGGAGTCGACTTTAACTGTAGGCTCCCGCCACTCATTGTATAACAATTATAAAATTAACACACACAACATAAGTGGTGTGAGAAGCTAGGCCGTAATCCTGACTGAAGGGTTCTAATGGTCAATTATGTATGTATTTCAAACTTTACCTTTTACAATATTATTATCGAAAATATAGGGTATCATAGCATCCACTTCGATTGACTTGACTTTAAGCTATTAATGCCTTTAATGTCTTAATATTATTCACAATAAATAATCGCACACAATAAAAGGTAGATGGACAGACACATTGTCTGCAAAGTTTTCTGAAATGTTCATCATTGTTGTGGAATCAACTGTTGCATGCAGTCAGCCAGCTTTCCACCCCTCTATTCAAACATGTGTGTGAATACTTTTGTTAAAGACAATACAATAAATAATCTTTAACGA